>MPNW01000202.1:22923-48362 GCA_011800805.1 Hirudo medicinalis | reverse complement strand
ACATTCCGTTCGCCCATTATTGTGCAGAAAGTATACACCTAGCTCTCTGGTAAGAATTTGGTTCTAGAAAACCTTTGACAAAAGCTTCGCTTTCCGTTTCCATAATTGAGTCATCCATGCGACCATCGTTACCTTTAGTGCCTTCTGAGACATTAATTATTATGGAAAACACACAAATATGTAGGCAAACGTTCATTTTTATTTATATAGATTTATTTGCTATTGTTTCCTATTGAAGAAATTGTTCCTTAGTCAGTAATTCAACCATTATTCAACAATATAGACAACGATTTATAAGCTACTGCATGAGTCGACATTCTGATCAAAGCAAGATAAAGACTATTAAGCAGATCGTCCTACGCAATTAAAACAACAGCTTCTCATTTCGATCATAGTCGGAATCAGCTTCGACAAGGCAGTTGCAAATTTTACTTGGCTCTCTATTAAATACATTAATTTCGCTGGTATAATGAATATACTTATTTTTTGGAAGAGCTTTTAAAGCATTGCGTGAATGAAAACGGTTTATAAGGAATGTGTGGCACTACTTCTGTAGACACATCAATGAACTCTTCCTCTTCTTTAGTTGGTTGGACCGCACTTTCACTCATTTCCTTGCCACTATCTTCGCCTGCTGAAGAACCACCTAAAATCGACATTGGACCTTTTTCGACTTCGAGAAAATCTCCTGGACGTGGTTTAGTCTTCAGAGTAACAATCGGATCTTGACTAGTGGGTTGGAAATCTTTCAGAGAGGAGAGAGAAGGTGAAGACGATATTGTGTTTAGACACCCTGTCGTTATCAATGATTTCGAAAGGCGATTCCAAAACCAGCCTATGACATCTCCACGGGTGAAATCCACCAATGTGATAAAAGACAATATGGGAGGTATTTCACAACGCTTGTATAATATCGGTATTAGTTTCTTGCGCCTGGCACCTAAATAAGCACAAAAATACTTGTATTTATCTAAGTCGTGACATGCTGCGTGTCTCAATGGGAATAACCGAGAGATGTGACTAAAGCTTTACTTCTTTAATCGCGTTCAATAGCAAGTTGTGGTTTTATTTTTGAAGTAAGTGAATGAAATTATACAAAAATTCAGGGGAAATTTAAGCTTAAATAATGCCAAAAATATAACTTAACATAAATATTGTTAGCCTCAATAGAGCACTTAATAAGACTTACTAGGGTTGAGGGCGAGCGCATAATTCAACATGAAGGCGCATTCGTCACTTTTCAGGAAGTCCGGGCTTAGGACGACGATGAATTTGTCACACCTGATAATGTAGAGTGACATAATTAATTTTTATGAAGCAAACTTTTGCCGTAGTTAATTTTACCAATTAATTTATTGTTATATAAAACAATTACAAATATTTGTTATGGTATTTATAATGAATAAAATGATATTGATTTGACGCATCTATTAAGTTTGCTAATTATACCAAAACATGTCACTTAAAGCAGAAGTCTCCATAACACTTTTATGCTCTATGAAGTTATTCTAAACCAAACAATTGGTGGCAATACTCAATAAAGCTCTCAAATATCTAGGTATTTATTTTCTAATTAAATGTAATTGTAAAAACTACAGTCATGAGCGAATCGAAATTTCAAATAAAATTTGTAATTTTGGTATATGCGTCGAAAATTACTCGTGACTGTCCATAAATTAAATAGGCGCATTACTTATTATCTTCTTGAACCTGTGACTACTTTCTGAGTTAAATAGCATAATTTCGTGCGAATAGCATGAAAGGTGCGGGATTTTAAAAGGTTAAATAACTAAAAATATATATAAAATATGAATAATAAATACTTCCCACAGATGTTATTAGTCACCAGAGTGTTACCGATCAAATGCAGTTTAATACGATCGTCAAGACCTACCTCGCTTGTATCAGCTTCGTTATGGCCTCGTACTTTGGAGGACCTGGCAGGAAATCTCTATCTGGAATGCAAAGTTTGAACTGTTGTTTGTCTTCCAGTTCCGTCATCATATTCTTCACGAAAGTAAGATCTACTGGACTGTAGCAGACGAAAGCGTTGAAATATTCTGGTGCACCGCTATCAGCTAAAAACAAGTCAATTGTTACATTTACAGGCTGTTACAAGTTCAAATATTTGTTAGTACTAGCGGGTAGTTTTTATAATAAGAAAAATTAATATTCATGATGCGATTATTGTAAATAAACGTTGAAAAATAAATTTAATATTCGATCGTTTTCCAATTGATTACAATACGCACCCTCTCCCACTGTTAGCCAGTAATTTTCATCGTTGCTTGAGCCAACTTAATTAAATAGAATTTGAACATAAGATTAACTTAAAATTAAATTTGAAAATGTTATTATTGAAAAATAACAGCAAATTAAACAGTAACATATCAAAATTAAGTTAAACCATTTGGATCTTGAAGTTCAGCAAAGAACTTCGGGCTTGGAGCAGAAGGTTTGCATCTTTCTGAAAAGAGTATAGTTATATATATATATATTTAGTTATTAGTAAACATTAATTACATTGAATTAATAAATTGTGATAAATAATAAAATTTATTTAATTAAATATATAATTAGTAAGTTTGCTGTGGCTCCAGTATTATTTTTAAGAATTGCTTTACAATTGAATCATCCTCACCAGGTAAGGATATCTCTTTAAATAAAATATTTATTATTAATTCTAGTTATAAATAAATTTATTAAATTGAGAAATTAAATTATGCTCGGGCACATAAGTAAAAGAGCTTAAAAACTTGTAAAAAAGAATTACTGATGATTGCGAAGGCCCTTAGTCAGAGATACTAAGAGAGTGACTCAAAAATGAGTTTGAAACTTGAAAGAGCTTTCAAAAGCGAGCGAAGATGAATACATCTTTTCAGGAAATTGCCTTTTGTCTCTTCAACTCCAACTTTCCAACTATTCCTGACGTCTTCTAGAGGATTGAAATCAGAAATACCCATTCCTTGAAGATCCAAAAATCGAGAACTCAGGCCCTTCCGACCCATGTCTATGGGCCATAGAACTGAACTGTTTTGCAGCGATGTAAACAATTTCTTAGCTATTAATATTAAAGTTATGTTTCATTGGCATTTTGACATTGATTCAATAAATGAAATAATTCTCTCGTGATTGACATAATCTAGCTTTTGTTTCATCTTGTGCTTAACACTAATTTCAGTAACTTTAACGGATATGTCGAGGCAATAATATTATGTAATATGTAGGCGACACCAAATTTTTCTTTAAAAAAAAGTTAAATATATAAAATAAAAGATATCAAAATTTGTTGTTAGTTGTTAACTTGTTGTTAGTTGACTTGCATCAAGTGTAAACTTCATCCAACGACAAGCAACGAAGAAAATTCACTTACAACCATTAAAATCTATTGAACAGATAATTCTAATACCTAATTTCACATACCCAATTGCATCATCAAGTGGGGATCTTCCAGAACATCGTATCTTTCGCATCTCAAGATGGCTAGCAAAACGTCTCCAAGTACGGCCTCCTGTTTAGTAATGCGCAAGTTTTTCATGACTTCACTCAAAGGGTCATGAGATCTTTGGAAATTCTCAATCTGTATCGGAACAAATCCTAGCTCTTCAGCCACACCTCTCCAGTCCTGAAGGTTTCCATTTTCTGGTCCAAATGTTGATCTCTCTGGATTAAGATGAAGTGATAACCATGCCCTGGCCGCGTGATGGACAGACTTGAACGGAATGTCACAGAATTTCCACAGTTTTTCGGGTAGCTTGTGATACTGTGCCATCGCTTCTGCCATTTTGTCACTGAAACTAAGCGCAGTAATTCAACTTACTCTAAAGGCACAAACTCTGAATAAATTAATGTCAAGTATCTACTTAAAGGAAGGACTCTATTGAAGCCTATGGTTGCAGCTAGCTTAGGATTTCTATAATTGGCTTCTTAACTTCCTGTTAATGCAACGGCTTAAGTCTTCTTGAATCATTTTCTTTCAGTTAAGTTAGTTAAAACTAATTTTCTGAGCAGTAAATAATTTAGTGCATGGAAATTCAATAAAAAATCCTAAAATCATAATTTTTTATTCCCTTTCAAAATTTTGACGAAAGAACAAGTGTAACTAAATTTAGTCCAATTAAAAGGCATTTAGACGCATAGAAATGTAAAATCATGGCACAAATATAACACGTTTTTATATAAATTATCTCGTCTTCCTCAAATCATGAGCAAAAAGTTCAAGAACACTCTTCTTAGAGAGGGCAGGTGCCCCGGAGTCCGACAATTTTTTGGAGCCAGCCCGGGTTTTTCAAACATTACAATCATGACCTAAGTCTCTGAAGTTGTGCCGCACTAATCATCTACTCATGAAATTGTTACATATATGAGGTCATGTAAGTTGAACTGTTATTTTAGATATTGTCACCTCGGATTTAATTGCACCATTCAGTGAGCGATTTCCTAATTGTTATATCCTGTTGCCCATTGCGTTCTTTGTGAGTTGATGCTTTTACAAATTAAAACCTTTTGGGTTTATTCAATAAACTTACTTTACCAATAATTTTTCATTTTGATTACGCAATAATTAAAAATTTTCTTTTTTTAAAGCTTTAAGATTTTTTTCGCTACGATTTTTAGACGACCCCCAGATGTTCTTTCACAAGTATACTACTTAACCAAATTATTTGAAATTTCTCCGGATGTTTTGTGTCCAATAAAATGATATGATAAATAAAATTATGAACGACCGATCATTCGCTCTCAACCAACAATTGAGCTCTTCAAGCTCCAGCTAAAGACTCATCTCTTCAGGATAGCGATGAACCAAGAACTGAGGCACCTCTGATGCTATGCACAAGGCGCCATATAAACAAACTATTATTATTATTATTATTATTTGCTTTATTATTATTGTTATTATTAGATTATTGTATTATTATATTATTGTGCAACCCGCTTTTGTTAGAAATTTGATGTCTAAGCGCAATCAACTTGCCGGCCCGATACTTTTTGCAGCTAGTGATACTAGATACCAATACTTTTCTCGAATATTATCCCAAGATGAAATTAAGTTTGATAACTACGTGATGAAAGATGGATGTCAGTAATATAATTAATAAAAGTCCGTAATTACATTAGCAAGGGACAATTGAAATATTATTGGCAACACCATTACTTTTTTAAATTAATATTGGTATTGTCAGCAATATCTTTATAAAGTATTGTTAACAGCTCTGCCATTACGTAATATTTGACTACTTACATAATTTTTCTTTTGGCATCGGCAATTTTTACTGCTTCAAGTTATTAAATAGAATTATTATTAATTATAACTCTTGTATTGTTGACCTAGCTCTGAATGAATTGAAGACCATTCTAGTAATACTAAAAATATTTTAAGCATGAAAATTTTATGATTAAACCATGTAAGTTTATCTCTTGTGCAAATGACTTGTAAGTGCTGCAAGCGTCAGCCGACAAATCTCGACAAATGGAAAAGATGTCTTTATGGCGACCAACAAAAATAATTTAGAATGCTCTGCAGAAATTAAAATATCAACTACACTCTTTCTAAATGCAAGTGGCGTAAGCTCTGTGATTTTCAGAAAAAGATGTCGGGCATTTCATAGCAGCAAATGAAACATGGTGACCTCTACCAACACCAACATGATTTGAAACTAAAATTAGGAGCATGCAACCACAAAATATATTTTTTAAATAAATTTTCATTTGTTAATTTTCAATAAAATTGTTTTGCTTTTATTGCATAGTGTTTGAGTTGTTATTGTTTCAAAATGCACAAGAAAAAGTATTGCCAGAAAGTATATTATATTGCCAATTCCAGGAAAATTGAGTGAAGTTTTCTGACCCAATGAATTATCACAAAGATAGCAAAAATAAGCTTCATTTACAACAAGTTGTTCTTTGTCTTGAAGTTTTGCAATCCTTATCTTTTTCAATTTCTAAAATAAAATGGCAAATGAATGTTGTTAAATTTGTCAAATTCAAATGAAGTATTACTAACTCACGAGATCTGCAGTAAAGGTGCTGGGTTCTGAACTGGTGACATCTGCTGATTCATTTTCTACAGCAGCTTCAAATAACAATACTGCAAGTCTGAAGAAGAAATCTGTCACTCTTTCACCTAAACAAATAATAGCAATCTCAATCAATAATCTTTTTTTAAATTCTGTGATACTGATTTAAGTAATGTCTAAGTGAATTAAAAAAAAATCAACTGTTCAAGCAACAAACTGCTCAAATAATGGTAGAATAAAAAAATAAATCGAAAATAAAAGTAAAACAGAACAGCAAATGAGTCCAAGAAGCTCAATTATTAAAATTTGGCAAAATTCCTTACCTATTACCTTGGATGGTTGATCATATTGAAACACTTAAAATTACAATAGATTTGCTTTCAAAAATTACGTTGAGCTTTGAGGACAATTACTTAAATTATTCAATAAAACATATGCAATTGAATTCAGACCATTAATGTGAATAGCTAACGTGTGGCACCAATTGGAGGAACATATCTATCAATTTAAAAATTGCAGAAAACATTGAACAAATAAAGGAATAAACTAAATAGCAAATCAAGGCATCCAAATTTTGATGTTAATTCAATTTAAAAAAAAAAAACCAGACATATTTTTAACCTGTTTTAGATGATACAATCCACAACTCAGCTCCAATGTCTTTTGCAATGTTTGTTGCCATTTCTTCCACTTCCTTCCATACACTATCAGACTAAATTATGCAAGACAATTTAGCTGCTTAATAATTATCTTTTGTAGTAATTACTTTGGAATGATATTTCTTGAATAATGAAATATAAAGAAAAAAATAGATAAAAGGCAACATTTCAATATCTGCTTTCAGAAAATAGTTCTGATGAATGATATTTCTTGAATAATAAAATATAAAGAAAAAAATAGATAAAAGGCAACATTTCAATATCTGCTTTCAGAAAATAGTTCTTAAAACATAAAAATGAACTTTTAAAATTTTTAGATGTAGTTTGCAATGACCACCACTATACAAATAACAATGAAAAAAGCCATCAGCTAAATGGTATATATCTGTAAATATATCCTTCTTTATTATTATACAAATAATTGATGACAAACCACCAAATCTCTTTTTGTCCCAACAAGAAAAAGCAGTGGAGTTTGATGCTCAATGTTGGCAAATGCATCCTTCTTCCACTGTTTTGCTTTTGAGAGACTATCAATGTTGCTCATGTCAAAGACAATGATGACAGCTGTTAAGAATAAAAAACTTTGTTAGTTTTTATGACTTTTTTTATTTCCGATAGGCTAAATGAAATGTTGGGCAAGGCCAAAGTGGCTTGTTTTGAATTAATATAATTATAAATAATAAGTTAATTAACTTAAATAACTTGTAAAAATAAGCATTAAAATATGAATTATAGTGTATGTAAAACATTCTAAGTGATTACAATAATTACTGATAAGATATTGTTTATTCTAGATTAACAAGACTCAAGAAACCATTTGAGGATCTGTAGTATGATGAGGCAATGCATTTAAACCTTTCTTGGCCAGCAGTATCCCACCTCATAAAAAAAATAAATTCTTAGAGTTAAGATAAGCTTACACAAAGCAACATTTATATTTTATGTAGATATGAGGATAATTATATAAAAAAAAGATAACAATTCCAAGTTTACAGTTAACTTACAATTGAACTTTGAATGGCATCCCATAAATGTAAAATTTCTCAACTTCAAAATCAACCCCAATTGTAGCTTTGTAGTCTGCATCAAATCTGTTGTTGCAAAACCTGATGCAACATTAGAGAATAATTATTCAGCATCATTAGTTATATTATAATAGTGAAATCATGAAAAAATATTTTAAAAACCTCTTGATAAGTGATGTTTTCCCCACTGCAACTTCACCAGTTATGACCACCTTTACCATCTTTACCCTTGTCATTAAATTTAATCTTAACATTTTAATAACCTTTTTCCTAAGCATAAAACGTAAGTTTGAATAAAATAAACTGTGTAACTCTGTACCCAGCAGGGATTGTGATTGATTCACTTTCATAAAACAAACAAATATTTAAAACAGTCGTTTCTCACCCAAGAACTGCACTAGACCTTAGTCGAATATGAGATGCAAATTCAAACTTTTTGTATGGGCTGACATTAAACAAATATGCCTGTTAACAAAACAAGATTTATACAAAATTATAAGATAACGGTACATCTATTTGTTCTAATCTAGCAACATATAATTCGAATTGGAAACATTGTCAAACAACTCATAATATATAATGACCTGTGGAAAATTAATTATTGCTCTATCGTCTTCTATTGAGTAATTCATAGAATGATATGTTGTCTCCCTCAAATTCATAATAACATTGATATTGTCAGTCTGCTTAATTAATTAAAAGAATTAACGTCAAAGTTAAGCGAGCTCCCAAAACAACTAAACTCTGGATCCGCGTTGCCAAGTACGCTCTGTGAGTTGATTGCACTTTTTTAACCAAATACTTCTTTTTTTAAATTATTGCTTTATTTTAATTAATATGTGTTTAAGTAGTGAAAAAAATAATGAAGCGAAAAATGTTAAGACATTTGATGAGGATGAGATGAGTTGATGAGGAGACATTATATTCAGATTCAGTGGAACTATTTAAAATAGGACTATCAAAATTTTGATAATGAATTAAATAGGAGTCGTTTATCACACAGACATTATTAGGGAATACTCTTTGGGAGAAGGTGTGACCGATCTCTGAGGGTTTCGCCCCAAACCACTAGCTTCCTTTGTAAGGTTCCAGCGTCTGTCAGGGTGACGGCACCTCACAGATTCGTTCTATATAATAGGTTCGCCGTTTTGAACGTAGCAACCTTAAATAAGAACGAGTTGCAGTTTTGAGTTCCTGACCCGTTATAACTCTTCTGAGTCTTGTAAGATGTCGCCTCTCTCGCCTGCACTCAACATCAACCAGGGTTGCTTGTACCTTTAAGGATGAGATGTGATATTTGGAAGAAGTGAGTTGACCACACCCACAAGGATTGAATTGTAGAGAGCCGCCATTTCGTCGATATCATCAGGGAATGACTCTGGGTCGCCTCAGAGGACTGATAACCTGAGTTGTTAAATTAATTGGGTCATGTCCAGGCGTCTCCATTCGCGAACATGATAAGAGGTCACTGGGGCGCATGTGCATGGAAAAGTTGTGTTCCAGAGAAGCCTATGATCAGAAAGACCAGTGTCCATTCTCTCAACAAAACTCATTGATGGCAGTTTTCTTTTTGGAGGACAACATCGATGGTTCCATCAAGATCATGTGGCGGTCCGTCAACCCTAAGCCCCAGACCCAGTGAAGACAGGATGCCTCTGAGGGTTACATTGTTGGGGTCATCATGTCGCTCAAGATGTATGTTGAGGTTACCAGTGATAAATAACACTGAGGAGTTGATGACAAACTTGCGCAAGTTTCTCAGATAACTCGGAGAACTGTTTTTGTACATGTCCAGTTCTGTAAATAGTCAATAGATTGATGCATTTTGCACGTAGATAAACTTGGGTAGGAAGATATTAGAAGGTGGTTGATATGAAGTCAATATTTAGGAGACTTAGCTAAATAGATGATGTTAAGATGAGTGCAAGAACTCCATGATTCGAGTGGAGACCAGAACTCCGAGCAGACCCAACACGAGGACGTGGACAATCAATAACTGTAAATCCCTACCGACGCAGTTGAAAGAAAGCAACAGATTCATATCACGTTTCAGTCAAGGACAAAATGTCTATTTTCTTGTCTTTTATAACATATGTGAAAACTTCAAATTTGCTGGTAATGGAATGTATGTTGAGGCATCCAAATGTAATAAATTAGTTAGATGCCTCAGTAGTATTGCTGTCAGATGAAGCTCTGGAATTCATAGCCCCATCATTACGACATCTTGGGTGACGTCCAGGAAAGACAATGGGCATTGACAGATGAAAAGCAGACGTCGACAGCCAGAGATGAAGCCGGAACAATACCTTTCTCAGCTCTCTTTTGATGAATATCCGACCCAGATTGCAAGAGTACAGTTCCGAGAGGACAAAAGAGAGTGCAAATGTAAGAAATAGCTCCCCTTCGCTCTTCATGTCATTCCATGTTTCTTGTTCCGAGGTCCCATAGTATCACGTTTGGTGACCGCTCCTTCTACGACAGTGGTCCTAGAACATGGAATGTCCTCCCGTTCATATTCGAACTGCCCCCACATCTGAGCTCTTTGGTGCTCAACTAAAGACTTTTTTTTTATGAGTGCTACTCATAACCAAATTACACTAGCCTACTATTTATGTTTTATTCGCATGTTTTTAATTTTAATTAATATTATTTATTTTTATTTCTGTATTTACTTATTAACTTGATTTTTTTTATTCGACTGCTCTGGTGTGACGCGTTTTGCCCAAAGAGCCTTTCACTACACAAGTTCGAATTTGTAGATTGCTCGGAGACACTCGAACAATAGAAATCTTTATTCGAACAAAAAAAAACAATAACAATACTTTATGACGACACTGCGGCGACGACCGACGACTCTGTCTCTGCCTGGCCTATATATATGTACAGTTAATGATAATGATTATGCGCCCGAGCACCCAGGCGCGTGGCTCGAACAAAGAAAAGTGAAAAATAAAGTTCCACGCTAACAAAAGAATTGCCGCGCACGAGTCGCGACGGTGAGCTCACAGGCTACCGGCGTGACATCTGGTTTGGTATAGTCTTGACATTTATTTATTTATTTAAAGCTTATATTTAAAGTGCCAAGAGCATCCATGACAGGATATAAAAGGCACTATGACAATCAAATCAATCAGTCCTACAGTCGAGCGAGCTGGATTTATGTCAATGTCTCAGACGATCTGACATGAGACGGAAGATCATTCCACGTAGACCATGGTAGACCATGAGAGCTATATTGTAAGGTATTCGTTTTGTGATGGGGAGCCAGTGGAGATAATCCAGTAATGGTGACATAATCAGTGAGCCGGGCGATAAAGATGAGCCTAGCTGCTGTATTCATGACCACCTGAAGTTTATGTAAAGCCCATTTGCTGGAGCCATACAGGACTGAATTACAGTATTCCAGTTTTGTCAAGACAAGCTGGATCACAAGGGCTGTAAGGACCTCACGAGGCACAGAATGCCTCCCTTAGGACACGGAGAGTAGAGAAACAAGCTGCAGCAATCTTTCCAGCATGATTTTTCATTAACAATGATGTGTCAAGGTAAACACCGAGGTTTCTCACCGCCGATGGGGTGATTCTAACTCCCGACAGTTGAACTGGTGGGGTGGGCATGCTTCGTGAAGCAGGATGAAACCAGATGGCCTCCGTCTTGCCTCCATTCAATCTGAGTCGGTTAGAAGAAGTCCAGGACGCAACATCACTGAAACACTCAGCCATGCGAAGAGCAAGATGAGGCGTATGGTGTGGCTCACAGAATGCATAAATTTTCTTATCATCCGCATACTGGTGGCTATGAAAGCCATGACGAGCAACAAGTTGCTAGAGGGAGAAGAGAATCGGTCCAAGGACAGACCCCTGCGGGACTCCTGTAGAGACGTTTTGAGTAACTGGAGTTTTGAGTCTGCAGTTACAATAAGTTGACTTCTGTTTTTAAGTAGGATCTGAGCCAGTCCAATGCCATCTGGCGTACGGCAAATGTTCGATCAAGCCTCTCAATGAGGATGTTGTGATCCACTGTATCAAATGCCGCGGACATGTCAAGGAGAAGAAGAATCGCCGCATTGCCTTTGTCAATCGCCATCCGAATATCAGAGACCACCTTCAACACCGCTGTTTCAGTAGAGTGATGCCGACGGTAGGCCGACTGAGTTTGCGGAAGTAGTGCATTGGCCTCAAGATAGGTTAGGACACGTTTCAGCACAAATCGCTCCAAGAGATTAGAGATGACACTGAGGTTGGATATGGGTCGGAACGATGACGGCTGGTTTGGGTCGAGGGTGGGTTTCTTTATCACTGGACTAACCTGAGCAACTTTGAAGAGTACGGGAACCTCTCCAGATGCCAGAGATTTATTAAATAATGAAACAAGAAAAAGGGGTTATTAACTCAGAGAGCTCCTTCAAAAGCCAGGTTGGGATGTGATCCATCTTGCTTTGTTTATTTGGGTGGGAGTTGATTAGTCGTGATACCTCTTCATGCGACGTCTGTGATAAACATGATAACTCTGAACCCTGCTGACGGTTAGTGAAGTCTGGTGGTGGAGCTCTATTAGTTGAACTGCGTATGTCAGTTAGCTTGTCATTTAGGTATTTGCTATAGACATCAGGTGAGGGACAGGCCAATGTCGGAACAACACTTCCAATGGCCGACTACTCTCTGAACAACCGCCAGCGTTTGGCAGGATGTTTTTCCTCCAGAACTCGCTTGGAGTAGTAGGTTTACCTCCTCGCTCGGAGGAACCGAGAGTAAGCTCGAGTGGCAGTTCTGAGATCATTTGTGGCGACCCCTTTTTTTCTTTCTGAGCTTGCGGAGGTTTCGCTAATCCCTCGCACACAGGGCATCAAACCAAGGCTGGCGATGTCCATGAGACCGAAGGATTTCTGTCGGGAGCTGTTTATCCAAGAGGTTAGTGAGCACCTGGTTGTACAATGTTGCCATCTGATCAAGACCATATTCATAGTCCTTATCTCCGGGCTGCACAGAGGCGAGTCCAGGATGAGCTCAGAGAGACGGTGGATATCAAGTCCACGCCAACGACATCCTAGGATATATAAGCACTTTAAATATTGGCTGATTGAATTTGAATTAGTCTACTTAAACCACTACCAATTTATTTTATGTTACGTTATTTAAGGAATAAATCTTTTTCTCGTTTAGTCGGTCCGGCCCCGTTTCGGATAATCGCAATAACTGTAATTCATAACTATGAAAAATAATCTATGTTGTCTATGTTGAATGTGATATAATTTAAAATATTATTAATATCAACACAAACAGTTATACGGTTCTGGAGAAACATATCGAAATTGTATAAATCATTGGTACTCCTCATCTGGAGTACAAGTGTGGAACCCCCACTTAAAGAAAGACATTGAAACCTTGGAAAGGATGAAGAGGAGAGCAACAAGGATGATTAAGGGTCTAGGAAATTTGAGTTATGAGGAGAGATTAAAAAGGCAAATTAACAAAACCTGGAAATAAGGAGAAGCAGAGGTGATCTCGTAGAAACGTTCAAGATATTAACAGGAAGAGAAGATTTACCACCTAAACACTTCTTTCAGGTCACTAAAAGCGGTTCCACAAGTGGGTATGGATATAAGTTATGCAGGAAGGCGACGGATGCTCTGAAGAATGAATGAAAAGGAATGGTTTATCACACAGACATTAGTCTTCTTAAACCTAAAATTAAAACTAAAATTAATGTCATGTCATATCATGTCAAAGATTAACAAAAGTTAAAGGAAGAAGGAGCTACAGTGGACGAACTTCAGAAGTTTTTGTTAATACATACAGGACATGTCATGTCATGTCATGTCATGTCATATCATGCTATGTTATGCTCGCGCTTATTAATCACGCTGTGATTAGCCAGAAATTGGTCTAGCCAATCGATTCAAATATGGTTTTCCAATTCTTCCTTGCAATTGCTTTTCCTTTAATACATCAACTTGCTATTCTGTTAACATCGAATAGATTCACCTTCCATGCACAATTTGTGACACAAAGGTGAATGATTATAAGAAGGAAGCGTGCGCTTCAAAAGACAGTATATGTCTGCCCCAGACCGGAACTTATTTTTGATGATATCCACTAAGCTAATTAATCGTTTACGATGCATTCCTCAGCTTCCACATCGGATTTCGTTAAACAAATATTATAAAGCCAATGTCACAACTCTTTGAAGATCCGAAGAAATTCGATCGAAATCAAGCAGATTAAAATTTAATATACCTTCTTCATTAAACAAAAAAGCCAAATAATCGAAGACAAGCTAAATAACTGAATACAAGCGGGAGAAATATAAAAAGTTTAAAACTACTAAGTTAAAAACAAATACGTTCACCACTCTCGCACTCCGACGCCTTTCACAACTCTCCATAACTCTCTCGCATCAACAATCTCACACCAAAACTCCACGTCTGCTTTCCATGCGCTCAACTCTCACTCGTCTGCTCACTACGTTCTCGCTCCCTCACGCGCTTCTCTCATACAAATCTCCAAGCCTCCACGTCTATTTATTTATTTTATTAAAGTCCCTTGCATAACTGAGATTATTTGGACTTATTAGTTTGTGTTAGCGATAATAAAAAGAAAAATTGTTAGAAGATTAAGTGGTCAGTTTAAAAATATGTTTGATTAAAATAATGCACATTTAATTAATAGTGTCCGCTTTTCACAAATCCATCTGCATATGGGGTCCACACTTGCCGGATTGCTAAGCATGGGACTCATCTCGGTTAGAATTGTTTTAAGGCGTATTTTTTCTCTCAGGACTGATTGGGCCGGACATTCCATGATGAAGAGACGTATAGTTTCATCCTCCTGAGTGCAAACTTCACATTTGCCATCTGGATGGCGCTTCATGAGAAAAGCACTGATTCACAGAACACTTTCCAAGACCTAAGAGTCTGCAGATCAGGGTCTCCTTCCTCCTTGAGACACTTTGGAATTTGCTCTTCGTCGATACAAGTTTCTCTATTCTCTTGTAATGAAGGCTTCTTGGGTCTTCATCCCATCTGATTTGACACTGTTGAATGATGTTGCGGGCCTCACACGCTTTTGACATCCTTGATAAATGCTGGAATCCATCGGTCTATCTGCTCCCTTGTACTGGCGGTTTTTGCTAGAGGATCGGCCTTCTCAATGCCAGTGATTCCAACATGGGCTGAAACCCAGACGAGAGTGACTTCTCTTCCTTCTTCTTGAATTTCTGAAATCGGAGATAGCGTTTTGTATCTCGATCATTATAGTTGCAATCCTTTAGTACCAGCAAGGCGCTAAAAGAATCGCTGACAATGACTACATTGAAGTTCTCCCCCTGATAGGAGTCCTTCACATGGAGTAAACAGTCCTCAATAGCTGCTACATCGGTCGAACGTATGCGGTTGTGACTTGATGTCCTGAGGCTGATATCGACTTGCTTCTCTGGAATGAATATTCCAATTCCGGCCTTGTCATCCAAGGTCTTGGAAGCGTCTGTGTAGGTTTCCTTGGAGATCCTCGATTTTCTCTCTTGCAATGAGCACCCTCAGAGGGTTGTCGACTACTACGGAGAGGTTCGAGGTTCGATCTCTTGCATCTTCAGTCTCCAAGGGGAAGTTGTGGGAGCCTCCTCTACAATGTCTCTTAGAAGATCTCTCGGAAGGAGGAGATTCCTTTTCTGGATCCTGTTGTAGACGTCCTTGATGTGTTTGCACCCTTCGCAGCCGTAGTCAAGGAGAGAGTGGATGGTGGCCCTGTAGACTTGTAACAGGCTGGATTTGTTTGCACCCCATGAGCTCCCAGAAATAGCTTTAAGTGCATTGAGGCGCTTGATGCAATGGATTCTGACAGCTTCTGCCTGAGCAGACTAGAATGTGAAACTCCGGTAATGCGGAGCTCCAGCAGAGATTCCTCAGAGGAGTGACCCCGTCTTCAAGAGTTTCGGCCCTGATCTCCTGACGCTTTCTGGGGTTGGGCCGCACCCGGTGATCAGCCGGGTGTCTCTGCTGGCTTGTACTTGTTTTCTCCACTTTCTCTCAACAATTCTTCTTCATTCCTCCTTCTTNGAAACCTCTCGCCGACCTGACAGGAGGACCTCGCTTCCTACCATTGGCTGCTTAATGGAGACATGCTATTGGCTGTCTCGTTTTGTCCACAACCAATGGGAAGCCGTTTCGGCAGCCTTCGACATTCCTTCCATAACTTTGTTCATCTCTCTACCTGGTAGGCCAATCTCTCTAAGGAAGGTGTAACTAGACCTACCCACCAATCCACTATCTTAGTCTCGCATCCAGGACATTATCTAAGAAGGTGGCCGTCGGAGACAGGAGAATTATTTCCTTGCCGATACGAAATCTGATATTGACCTCGCCCCTCCCGACCCTGCTATTGGTAAATAAAACAGCTTGTGATTTAGTCGCTTAAATTTATTAAAGTCCCTTGCATAACTGAGATGATTTGGACAATTTAGTCGCTGGTGGCGATGGTCAATTAACGTCAATTCATTACTAGATTAGGACGGATTTAGTCGCTGGAATCCATAGGTCTCATATACACATCACGTCGCGCAAGCAGACGACGCAAGCCGGCCATCCAATCAGAGCGCCACGCGTCAAGCAGGCAGACGATATTTACACAAACGACTAATTCACATAATATTTACATCAGACAAGATTAAGCGAATGTTACAAACGATAAAATAAATGAAATAAGCATACTTTACATTGATAATAAAAAAAAAATCATAAAACAGTCTGGGAGACATATGCCTGACACCCTCCAATCTTAATTTCAAACTAGAGACTTAGAATTGTTACAAAAAGTCAACAAAAAAGCTTTAACAAAATTTTTAAATATTTCCCGATCGAAAGTAAAATTCATGTTTACATAGTTTGAATTTATGTTTACATAACATTCATGCTAGTATAGCACGCAGAGGGGATTGCGAGGCACGCACAATCGAATGTAACGCGCGTCTTATATGCGTGAAAATACGGTAATTTAAATATTATATTTAATAAAAATGGCTATACGAATTACTTATTTATTAAACTCATTTAGCTATTTGTTCATTTTTAAAATTGTAATACTTTCATATAAAACCATTGCTTTGTTCTATTTCTAAATGTCGTTAATGCTTTTGGATTAAATAACTTCAAACTAATATAAAAATTTTTTTAAAATTTAATTCAAATAAATAAAAATATTTAATTTAAGATTATAGACAGGTACATATGTCAATATTCATTATTGTTTCTTTGCTTCATCGATTCACTTCTCCGGACGCTCTTTGGCATCAACTTTGTTATTAAACTGCATCTTCGGAGTTACGCAATCGTTTCCAAAATTAGTTGAGACTAAGGTTAAACATGGCAATGCCTGTTCCCCAGAAAATTGTGTTGAAAAGTTCTACCAATATGAGTCTTAACGATAGGTTTGATTTGTGGAATACTTCGTTTTTGTTTACTTTACTGAATTCTTAATGTCTATTTTTGACAAAGTATAATTTAGTTACATCATTTGATTAACTGCTGTGATTTCTGATTTAGTGTTGATGTTATTTGCTTTTCAGGTTCACAAAGATTGCTAAATTCTCCCCAGCAGTTCAAACGATACGCGTGCAGATGTCAAATCAACATGAAATGTCGGCGAAAAACAGGAGGTTTGCTCAACAAATGTCCAACAGAAATGTGGTAAAGAACTTAATTTTTATTGTCATAAACAGGTTTCTGCTTGCTATTACTGTCAGACTTAGTGGAGACATATAGCTTCGTTGATGCATTAATTTATCTTAAGTATTAGCTCCATGCAATGTAGCTAAGATACATGCAATGTATGTAATGTATCCAATTGCAAATAATGTACAAAACTATTATTACGACTAATACAACTTTAGCCAGTGACTCCAAAAGGGGATGTGATGAGTCGTCTGGGGACACCAAGCATTCTTTCTCGTCTTGGATATCGTAGGGGGCTTGGAGCTGCCATGAGGAGAGGGAGAAGTTTCAGAGGTGGTCGAGGTGGAAGATCCATGTTCCAAATGGCAAACACTGCAAACCCCCAGGTTGTTAGCACCAGAGGTACAAGAAGGAGGGGTGGAAAAACCGTCAGAGGTTGGCTCCATTGCCTGATCTCATAAAACATAAATTGGTTTAACACCTTAAACTTTATGAGGTCACAAGCTTCAAGGCCTGATCTCCTTGCATGATTTTGCAATGTTCCTTAATGGGTATTTCACTAACTTTTTAAATTATCAGGTGCTACTCAAAACATTGGTCGGGATCAAAACAGTGACTCACAGCAGGTCACAATGAGTGCAACAAGAGGTGAGAAACATCAAGAATTCTCTGACTTTTCTATTGAAAGTCTGAGGTGGTCTATTTTTATTCCTAATGCACAACTATCATTCACTTCCTACAGGTCAAAGGAGATTCACAAGGGGGAGGTATGTATCAGAATAAGTGGCTTAAAGAGGCCTTTCTCCTAGAATTCACCTGTTAATACTTGCTTGCTAGAGGTGCATCTAATGCTGCCAACGTATCCAGAGGGGGCCCATCCGATAGGCAATGGAGTGGTAGGGGCAGAGGAAGAGGCCGGGGAGGTAGGGCTCCAAACATAGAAGTCACCAAGGATCAGCTAGACAATGAGTTGGATGAGTACATGGCCAACACAGACTGATCCCAAAGAAAAATATTGAAGCTAAAGCAAGACATTTTGAAGAGCCTTGACCATATTAATGTTACTAAGTTCTTGAAAGGTTTTGTGCAATTTGTGAGCATTATTTCACACTTTGTTTAGATATCTGTAAATAAACAGTAAGTCTGCTGCTTAATGAATGCCTGTTTGTGTTCATGAGATCAAACCTCACATGCAAGAATTGATGAAAGTTCTGCTGCAGAACAATCACTATGTGGTTGTTGTTGTTGCCCAGCAAACAAGATTTGCACATGCAAATGTCAGTTGTTTATTTTCTTGCGTTTACTTATCACGTTAGAAACAAGACTGTCAATAAATCTGGAGACTTTTGGCTGAGAAACATCTTTGCATTTGCTCTCAGAAATCTGAAAAATGAAAAGCATGTGGAAACACTTCTGAAGTGTAATTATTAGTGATATTATTTCGGTTTAATGGAATAGTTTTATCCAGTTTTATTTACTTTGGTTATGGCTTTCTTCATGATAATCTTGAACTCCTCGGATGTTATGTTTCCCTTGTGGTAATATGACTTGAGGGCATTGCGTGAAAGGGCTATAATCTTTTCCTCTAACTTTTTATCTTTGTCCTGGGGATGAAACCAAAGATTAATATTTATAAGTTAAAAAGCTTGGGCTAATACAAGGAAAGCATCTGAGTCACTTGAATGAAAATCAGTCTAATGCACACTTAAGATGATAAATAGTAGAGAAAGATAAACCTTCTCCTCGGAAGACTGACTCAGATTAGGTTGGTCGCGAGAAGATTCATCTCTGTTTTTGTGTTTTGCAGGTGAGCTTGGAACCCTCAAGCATAGGTTGCAAGCTGGGTCCTTATCGGCCATTAAGGAGTTTTCAGTTTTTTGTAAAGGCTCAGTGGCTTGGCCGTCACTTTTGCTTTTAGAAGTGGAATTACAAATTTGTGAATCAATCTCATCTTTGGAGGGTTTTGAATCATCAGGATCTGAAGCACATCCATCTGTTCTCTCATGGTCAGCTACCGACAGCTGGTCTTGAACTCTGATAAGAGTCTCTAAAATTTGAATCTCTTTTTCCATCTTCTTCAGAAGTCTCTCCTCCATGAGCTGTTGATTGTTTGCTTTTCCACTTTCCGTTTTCATGCCATCAAGCAACATTTCACTGGCACATTTTTTTGAGACTAAAGAGAAACATTTGGGTGATGAATGAGGAAGAAATGAATCTTTGTGGCTTGTGCTGGAAGTTGAGGATTGTGGAGAAATGGGATGGAAACGTTCCGTGGATTGAGAGACACTTCCCATCCTTGAAACATCTAAATAATGTGGTATAAACTTGTGATAAAATGGTTTATGCAGAATTCTACGTTCATTAATTGTTAAATAGAACTCAAAGGATCCTAATATATTTTTTATTTTTTTATAAGCAATTAAAAATAATATTGAAAACAATTATCACCAAACCTTTGCTAAATTTCTCATAGATATCCTGAGGCAAATGTGGTTTCAGAAAGCCCATTATTTCATCCACATTGAAATCCTTGAGAGATGCTGTTGGTGAGTTTGTCAAAGAAATCCTGGAGCTAGGAGACTGGAAGGGGGTATTACCAGAAGAATGCACAAGCTTTTCCAATTCGTCCCGAAGTCTGTTGCATGCTGAGTTGAATTGCTGTTGATGCTCAGATGATAAATTTGAGTTGTTGTCAATGATGGCATTACAAGCTTTCAATAGAAACTGGACATCACATGATATGTTGCTGACGGTGCTAAAGTTTTGCAAAGAAGGCAGTGGAGTTTGTCTTGAAGAGCTTCTGCATTTGAAAACCAACCAAGAATAACAAAAGCAAAATTTTATGCCATGGACACATCAAGCTTAGCTTATTTATTTTATTGACTATCACTAAAAGTGGTTGTTGCTAATTTTAAATTATAGAACAACCTAGATTATAATTACCTGTGCATTTCCATACTTGAGTGAGCATTTCTTCTCACATTTGAGAACCTTGAGCCATTGTCAGCCCCATAGAAGCTTCCATTTAAATGTGATTCCGAAGAGTTTTTTTCATCTTTGAATGTTTTCCTATCAGACATGATAGGAGATCTCCTTGATGTGGCTTTAGTGTGATGAAATGAAACAAATATTATAATTTCATAAGACAAATAACATGAAACAATTTATCAAGCTGAATCTGGCAAATTGCATCCAGGAGTGAAAAATCGAACATGCAATGCTATTAAAAGTGTATTTAGCAACATTATCACATTTTGATGACAAAGAAAGATTAAAAAGAAAATAAGCATGTGAAACATGAGCTTAAGATGATGATGTTAAGATAATAAGTAAATAGTAATAAAAGAAAGTAAGCCGTACTTATTCATAACAAACAAACCGTACCAAAGTCTGGTCTCTTTTGATAGCCACAGTCACTACGTTCCCAATTAGAATTCCTTCTGGAAGGCATGGAAGAGGAGGGTGGATTGTTGGATTTGTCTGATCTTGAGAACTTGTGTCTTGTCCATCCTGCTCCTTCCAACTGATTCTGGACACTCTGCAAAGATTCAGCTCCAAGTTCCAGGGGATTCCTTCTCTCTTTGTCTGATGTGACACTACTGGATTGAGCATTTCCGAAAACATTCTGCTAATGATAAGCAACAATTAACAAAACAAAAGGTTGTTATTGCTTTCAAGTTTGACATGAGAAGCAAACAACTCACTTGATTAATCTTTGGAATTCTCTTGCTAATAATGGACCCTTGAGTGGAGATGGGTTTAATGCCAATAACATCTTGGAGTTTCTTCAAGGCCTCATCTGCTTTCAGCTTCTTTGTTTCATTGAGGAAACTCTTCCTCAAACCATCCTTCTCAACTGTGGATTTCAACAGCAACTTTTCTGACTTTGAAACTTTGCTATGCTTCCTTTTCTTGGTTTTTGAGAATTTATCATCTTTTGAATGTAGAGAAACAAAAGGAAATTGTGATTCTTCCTCCTGGTTTAAAATTTATTTGAATTATCATTCGTAAAGTACGGTGCAACTGAAAGCTTATAAGCTAACAAAATGTGGAATTTAACCTCCTTTGATGTAACATCAACCAAATTGGCTTGATAACTTTCTTTGTGAGACTTCTCATCTAATAACAAAAATTAAACATTCATTAGAAGAAAGTTAGACTTGAATTGATTAATTATCTGACTTTTTGATAAGTCTTCCTCTTTCTGAGACTTTGAATGGTGGTTATTATCATTCCTGTAGACATTCATAATCCAATTCACATAAAATAAATTTATAAAAAAATCATTGACAAATCAATCGATACTGATATCACATAAATTAATGATTATTGCATAAATTAATGATTATTTTCACAAGAAAGCTCATATTTCACAACAATAATAGTCTTAATGAAGTTAATGTATTTCAACTGTACATATTTCAGGAGATATCTTAAACAATAACTTTTTAATTTTATTTGAAACTTCAGGGAATTCCAGCCTAGCAAACTTTTCTAACTTCCCATCATTAAAAATCTTATCATCCTAATTTAGGAAAATAATTTTCATGACATCAACTCAGCATCTTACTTATGAACAAGTTTCTCAAAAATCAATTTCAATAACCTGTTAATAAAACACGGATTCTTGCCATTAATGTCCCCAGAAAATTATATAAATTTATAGTTTTATAGCAATAAATAATTTTTAAAAATGTCACACATAATACAAATAAAATACCAGGTTTAAAGGTAAAATAGGAAAGAGTAACATTATATTTGGTAATTAAATGGATCACCAATTCTCAAGTATAGCATGAAGTTGAAGCAGAAATAAAAACCTCTGAGATTGTTCATCTTTTGTGAGCTGAGTGGAGGGCAACCGAAAGAGGCGAACAATTGGTTGTTGGGATGCTTCCAAGTTAAACTTTTCAGTCACATTAGTTCCAACTTCTGAGGAACTCATAGAATTATCAGATGCTAGGGGTGGCTTATGTTCCTCAGATGAGGCAGAGAGGAAAAATGAAGCCATGTTGGTGAAGATGTTGGAATCATTGATAGAACATATTTGTGAAGTGTGTTTTCCTTCATCAATTTTGTAAGTGTTATCAATGGATCCAGATCCCTGTTTTTCATGAAGAATGTTTGTTGATGTTTGAGGGGTATCAACATCACTAAGGAGGGTAGTGGAATTGGGCATTGGTTCAAGATTTTGTGACTTTGAGGTTTTAAACTTATTGATAGAGAAACATTCAGGTTCCTGCCTTGTGTCATGTTTCTTCAATTTTAGTTTCTTAGAGCCAGTGCCTCCACTGAGTTTTCTTTTTTTGTTTTTTGAGGGAACATCAGGAGTTGCAATCATGGATTTCAACAAAACTTGACAATCAACCAATTTGATGAAACAACCAAGTCTCAATTTAATATCACTTTCCAAGGCTTTATGGTCACTGTTACCATTTTCTGAATTTTGTTCATATTCAGACAATTCTACATTTGTTGGATGTAAATTATTTACAAAATTAATACTTTTACCACAAGCTGAATCATGTTCTTTATAATCATCATCTGAAAGAATGATTTCCAAATTTGGCTCTTCAAGGTCAGCATCTTCTACAGTTTTAGGTGTAGTGTCTGAGTTCTGACTGATATCAGGTGCTAATTCACAGTTATTTTCACTTAATTCTAAATTTAAAGCACGTTCTATAGCCACATCTTTGGAATCACAGTTATCACTGGAGCTGCATGAGAAAAGGGCATTTTGAGAATTATCCTCATGAAGTTCTGCATTAGATTCGATTCTTCTTAATGCCTCTGAGGCATTCAATGCATGCAACAATCCCAAATTTTCCAATGATCCATCTACATTTTCCACTTCAAGTTTTAACTCTTTTAAAGGTGATGTAGTGTTGTCACTGGTGTCACCACTCATGTTTCACTTTAGTAGACAGACATTGTAAAATTGGTCAAATTACTTAAATTAAGAAAATATGAAAGCAGTTCAATTAAGTAAATATCCTCGTAACTAAAACCCAGTAACAAAATAGTTTCTTAGTCAAAATAGCCTTTGCTTAGAAAAGATTTCGTTAAGAGAGTCCAGCAACGAAACGGCTTATGTTCATAAATACCTTATAATTCACAACAATTGAGGTTGCCTATTAAACCCGCAACAATTATCGGCAAGTGTTGATAAAATCCAGGAAATATATTCAGAAGATTTCCACAAGTTGTAAGTCGAACAACAGCAACGATCACACAACAAAAACCATTGCCAAGTTATTTATTATTGTTGGTTTGGTCCCAACCAGTAGCGATGGATAAATTTAAAACGTTTGTGAATATGACTTTATCATTAAAATATTTTTTATACTAAAAATATAATTTCAAAGACATAATTTTCTTAGATCCTAAAAATTAGCCTGTATTTAAAAACGTTTAAAATAAAAGTCTGTTTCTAAATATGCTTTAATTGCAAACATTTAAAATATATTTTTTTAATTTTTACATAGGATGTAATAACAATAATAATTTTTTATTTATTAAAATTGTTTCTAATGCCATTTGATTTACTGGATGTGTCCTGTAGGATCGCACATCCAGCATAATCAAGTGGTGATCCTAACTATGTTAGCGATGATTTATTTATTTATTTGATTAAAGTCCGTTAACGATGACTTACCAAGCGCATTTTATACTATTACCTCGCATCCTTTGTTTGTGGACATTCTCCTTTGTCTAATGGTTAAGGCTTCGCCTCCCGTGATGGCAGCGCGGGTTCAAATCCTAGGTTGCGGGTGTGATGTCTTAGTCGTCGTTAAGCATAACGAGCGTTATAAAAAAGAAAAGAAGCACTCTTCCAATGTTCGACAGAACTAGCCGTCCTCGATTGCCCAGTACACGTATAGAATTTGAGTTGCTCCGAGTAAATGCCACCTGTTCGCTAAGAGCCGAGAAGAATAACAGCCGACAAGTTTGAAGATATGTTTCAAGTTGATTCTTATTCCCCGAGTTCACATACCTTTAAGAAGGATGCCAATAGCTAATCAGACAAGCGTCAAGAATGAACTCCATCCAGTCAAAAGGAACCATTGTTTTCACATGAAACCAGAACGACCCTGGCAGGAGATAGGAGATGACATCTTCACTTTCCGAAGACATGGTTACTTCATAGTGGCAGACTAGCAAGTAGCTACTTCGAAGTGAATCGACTGCACAGCAAAACTGTTTCTGATGTGATACGTTGTTTGAAAGGTCAATTTGCGCGTGGAATTCCAGAAATAGAATTCTAAGACAATGACCTGCCTTTTGTTTCGAAGGAATTTAAGTATTTCATGAAGACGTAGGAGATTTCTCATCATACTTCCAGTCCTCACTATCCTCAGTCAAATGGTAGAGTGGAAAACTCCGTGAAGATTGTCAATAATCTGATGAATAAAGCTACAGAAGATCACCAAGATCCGTTCCTTGTATTGCTGGATTTGAGGAACACACCATCAAAAGCCACACAACTCTCCCCGGCTCATATAGTGTTTGGTCGACATACCCGCACATTGATGCCAATTTCAGATATCCTCTTGCAGACTCCTAAGTACAAAAATAAGTCAAGGAGGTCAAACGTCATTTTAATACGTGTCTCCCAAGGAAAGATCCTCATTGAATGTCTGGCAGACCGTATGTTTCAAACCGGATGATGGGAGCGATTGGCAGAAAGGCTTCACCAAACAACGTGTTGCCCTAAAGATCTTACGAAGACTTCAGGATGGAACCACAAGAGACGCACATCGAAACATGTACGCTTCTCTAAGGAACCCCATCTATATCCCAGCAGACTAGGGAAGAACCAACTCAGTCACAAATCACATGCAGAATGCAGTGTGCAGAAGTGCCAGAACAATCCTTCCACCAAGGTCCCGAACATGTGTCGTCACAAGATCTGGACGGATAATCAAGATTCCTGCTTGATATAAAGACTGATTTGGAAAGGAGGATGCGACGATATCCATCCATCCATCCATCCATCCATCCATCCATCCATCCATCCATCCATCCATCCATCCATCCATCCATCCATCCATCCATCCATCCATCCATCCAT
>MPNW01000202.1:0-20738 GCA_011800805.1 Hirudo medicinalis | reverse complement strand
CAGATCACAATAAGTTCACAATGATCCTAACAAGCAAACGACTGCAATTTGGTCAACAATCGTTGCCATCGTGCAACAACATCACATCCATCCATCCATCCATCCATCCATCCATCCATCCATCCATCCATCCATCCATCCATCCATCCATCGCGTCGTTTAAGCTTTTGGGCCATATTGAATTTGGGCTTGATTTTGTTATGTTTTGACGTTAGGCAATAAACGTTACAGTTGGGATTCAGTTAGTACTCACTGTGCTAAAGCTGGGAAGAACTTCTTTGTTCTAATATTGCTATAAACAAGATATTCAGGGACCGTTTGCGCATAGAAATCAATGATACATTGAAAATAGAATGAAGAAAAATTAGCTGGTTACTTTGTGATGCCTAAGCTGTAAGAGGTTGTGAGTTGGGTGAAGAATGTACGCTTTAAAATTGTCGAAATCTGTGTTGTCAATGCACTACGAGGGGGTACACATACAAGAAGGAAAGTTCTATTGCTAGACGTGGTTGGTTCTACGGAAAATAGATTCGCAAGAAATTCAGGCAAGAATTCAGGGTTTGGAGATTTATACTGATGTTCCAGAAGAAGATGATGTGACTGTATTTGACTAAAGGGGGATTTTTCAAAAATACTCTAGTTGAAGGATATTACATGCTGCTAAAACATCACTTTTATATATAAATGATTAGAACCATGCACCTTGTCTCATTTAACATAATAATTTATCATAATTTGTAATGTAAGTTAATAAATGTGCCGTTAGATTGTTTCACATGAAAATGTAAGACATCCCCTAAATAAATAAGCCCTACCGAGTCTTTTGGAGCAAAAATTAATTTTAAGGCCTCGTCTTATTTTCTGGGAAACACGTTATACATTACTGTTGTCATATAAAAAAATTTGCCCCTACCTTGTCAATTTTAGAATCCTGGCTATGCCGCTGTTATCACTATTATATCCATATCTATTAAACCTAATATCGAAAATGTTTATTATTTTAGACGTTAGTATGAGTGTAAAAAAATAGGTTGCCAAAAAATGTGGGAGATTAAAAAAGTGCATACTTGAAAAGGAATGATTAAGAGTATTGTCATACAAAAAAGAGGTAGAGTATTTGCAAAAATATGATTTATCTGTTTGACACTTAGAAGTAGTCATTTATAACTAGTCGTCAAAAAGAAATTCGAGAATTGTATCATTGAAACTTTGGCCAACGCACGATAAACAAAGTTTAAAATCTGTGGTCGTGTCGTGGGAGTATTTACCATTGTTACCGGGGATCTGTGAAATATTTGTGGAAGATGAGTGGAACTTTGCCAAAGCCTTTAGATAAATCGGGGGCTAGTTCAGACACCCGCCTTCCATTGGAACAGCAGCCGAACACAATTCCAAAAAGGAGGTAAGATGCGGCATATCCACGTTTGCCCGTAAGTAATTATCAATTCTTGATGACATGTTAAATTATTAAATTTACAGGCAGGAACTGTTGAAATGGAATGGATGGGGCTATAAGGATTCGAAATTTTTCATCAATAAAGATGGTCATGTTGAGTTCTCTGGTAGCAGGTGCAGTGTATTTTTGTTATTGCAAGTGAACTAAAATAAAGAGTTATTAAACTTATTGACTAATAGTATATGTACAAGTACATCATGACTAATTGTGATTTTGGAAAATGATTCTGGCTGGGCTGGCTTATGTAGTGATTCAAAAGCAAAATGTATTGCTTTATACAATGAAAAATGTTGAGAAGGCAAGGCTTAGATCTGATGTATTGGACTAAACAATAAAGACATTTTTGTTTAAGAGTTTTAGATATTTTTGATTAATAGATATCGTGCAACTGATCAAAAATTGTAAAATGGCTAAATTTTTATATACATGGCTTCATGCTTACATTGACAAAGCTTGTAATGACTAATCATCAATGAATTAAAATATATAATGGATTTGTGGAAATGACTGATCAAAAGAATGAGCATTTTATTAATATCAATAAAGTCCCAAGTAACATTAAGAAAGAGTAATAAAGGAATGCAGAAAGTCATAACTTACAAAAGTAAAAGATTACATTGTTATGCCACAGCACTTCTGAACTTTATCAAATATTCATTGTTTAAAAATGTGAATCTATAACAAAATGTTCAGAAAACATTTTCTGTTCTCTATTATTCATAATATAACTGAAAGTAACATTTGTACCATAATTTTTTATAAGTTGACAACTGAGTGATTTCACAGGTACAAATTGAGTGGATGCGTCCTTCCCCAGCTCAGAGAATGGATGACGAAAACTGTCGGCATCGACATCAACCATAGGTCCCCAGCACAGGTGGACTCAAATTTGCTGGCAATCATTAACTACTTTGAAAAACAAATACCAATACATGCTCTTGTAAAATATATTTCTACTATGAAGTTTTTAATGAGGTGTTGTTGATTAATTATAATCTCATCAACAAGCTTGTGGTGCCTGAGGTTTTTCTCGATTGTTTCAGACCGAGATGACGTCAGCTGACGTTCCAGCTCCGATTGTGAATGAGGATTTTGTGGAAGATTTAAAGAAAATTGGAATCTCTTTCTCTGATGATCCGAATGATAGGCTTTTCAGGGCTCATGGTATATAAAACACCAATTTTAAGATTTTATGAGATCTTCCTGTGGTTTTGTTATGGCAGCATCTGGCAGTTGATGTGTGATGTGATATCAACCTAAATGGGACTGCTTTTGTTAAATGGTTGAATTATTTTACTTAGACATTACAATTCAATTAAAATTGAACATTTAAATTTGTTAAATTATTCCAGGACATACACTTCATGAATTGTTTATCTTGAGGGAGGGAAAGTTCAAACGCATTCCTGATTTGGTGGTGTGGCCAGGTGGAATCAGCTTGTTAATATTTTATATTATTTTATTGTATTACTAATATATATATATATATATATATATATATAAATACAACCGCCTTATCCTAAGATAATGATGCTCTCCTCTTTGAAAAATTTAAGCTCTTTCTTACAGATTTATTTTTCTTTCTTACTTAACCTAAGCAATATGCACAAATACAGTTTGTCATTCTCTAAAATCACATTTGAGATATTTTCTGTTCAACATTTTAATCCAAGATTTGCAAATTAATTGTCAACATCTTTCTCGTCATTTCCATTTCCGTTATTGAACTTTTTGCTCTGCAATTGCAGGCATAAAAAAATTGTTAGCCTAATTTTCTCACTACTCACATTGCTTCTGATAAGTGTTAGTGGACACAACCATCAGGTTGAATAATTTGATAAATTATTTGAATCATGATTCATTTTGTTAGGAATTTTATTGTATCTTTTTTTTTAAAATAATTGTCAACACAATAATCACAGGAAATTGGGAAACAAAATAATATAACTCAATTAGTCAGCATTAGGGAAATGCATGCTTCTGCTATGTTTGAATAAAGTTATTTGCATAATATCCTAAAGACATTTTATAGCAGAGATATTCTCAACATTAACATAACATTAATTTATAGTGGTTTAAGTAGACTAATGTCTGTATGATAAACCACTCAATGGTTTGATCTAAATTGTCTGCTAGTTATGATGGTTGATTTAAACATTTTTTTGCTTGCATGATGATTTCAGAGGGCCACAACGAAGTTGAGAAACTGGTGGATTTGGCCAAACATCACAATGTGGTTATCATTCCATTTGGAGGTTTGTTTGATTGGGAGCTATATTATCTCTGCTGAATGAAAAATTACTCATGTCATTTTAAGGGGGAACCAGTGTTACAAATGCCCTTGAGTGCCCAGAGAACGAGAAAAGGATGATCATATCATTGGATACTTCGCAGATGGTAATGCTAAATTCACCTCTATCAAAACTTGCACTGATATGTGATTGGTGACTAAGGTGATTTTGTAAACAACATACACATAATGCCATACAAGAGAGGATATAAATCTGGAATTATTACACATGCAGCTGTAATTTTGTTATTTATCCAGTCTTTTGAGTGCCTTATGTATCCGAATAGGATGTGAAGGCACTTTTTAATCTATGGATCTACCATTTATATAGCGCCCCTACCCGGAGGTGCTCCCTAGTGATGCAGACTGGGTTGTGAACACAACACATTATGACTGTTCCATTGCCACCACAACATAACACTATACATATTTTAAAAAAATTACTGGGAAAAGGCAGTCAAATATTCACCTTTTTTTTTTTATCTAAAAGTCAAGAATTTTGTGGATTGATGAGAAGAACATGGTGGCTTGCTGTGAGAGTGGCATCATTGGACAAGATCTTGATAAGAGGGTTTGTACAACTATGAGCCTTAAAATATCCATCAATGGTTTTTATTGTTTACCGGTGGTGATTGCGATTAGCCTCTTCAAAGCTGTTGAGACCCACCTCTTCCCAAGTAGCCAAGGATGGAGCTTTTATAGTGCTTTATAAATGATCATATTATTATATTCTTGTTATATCTTGTATTATGATGTCATATATTTATTTTATGTATTATTTAGAATTGAGGATTTTACTATTGAGTGGGGTGATATTATTCTAAATAAAAATATTCTGCAACAGCTTGCAGCCAAAGGTTTCTGTACAGGTCATGAACCTGATTCCATTGAATTCAGTTCCCTTGGAGGATGGGTAGCAACACGTGCCAGTGGGATGAAGAAAAACATTTATGGAAACATTGAGGACCTAGTATGCTTCTTTCTTAACAATTAAAATGTCTTAAAAGACATTTATTATTTATTCTTAAGACCTTGATGTGGGAGGTGGACAAGAATCTAAATATGTGATTTCATATGAAATTATTGCATAACTCTTGTCTTTTGGTGGTAGGTAGTGCATTTCAAGACTGTCACACCAAGGGGTACAGTAGAACGTAGTTGCATGGTGCCAAGGTTGTCATCAGGGCCTGATTTGCATCACTTCATTCTTGGCTCAGAAGGTAAGGACTCTCAGTTAAATGGCATTTGAGATCAAGTTATCAGTGGATGTTTGCTGTAGGCACTCTGGGTGTTGTGACTGAAGTGACGATAAAAATTCGTCATATACCAGAGGTGAGGAAATATGGCTCCATTGTGTATCCAGATTTTGCCAGTGGTGTGGCCTGCCTTCAGGAAATCGCTCGTCTTCGAGTTGCTCCAGCCTCTATAAGACTTATGGATAATGAACAATTCCAATTTGGTGAGGCCTGAATTTTAAATGCCTATCTGAAGTAGACTTCAATATTTTTGGTTAGTTGGAATGTTGCTGTCCAACATTAAAATAACATTAAATATTATTTCAGTCTAATTTAAAACTTTCCAAAATTTCTATAATTTATTTCTAAGACTGTTTGAAACTGTATCCATTAAAAATTTAATTTGGTTAGTAATTTGATTATTTTAGGGCATGCCCTGAAGCCAGAAGTAAAATCCTTCCTGGCCTCTTTGGTTGAAGGTCTAAAAAAGGTGTACATCACCAGGTTTAAGGGGTTTGACCTTCAGCTGGTTGCAGTGGCCACACTACTCTTTGAAGGCTCAAAGGATGTAAGTTATGAATTGTGTCTGAAAATTGCCTGATTTACGTTACCAGTTTTGTTTAATACAACTGTTATGTTATAAATTGAATTTTTACTCTTTAATTTATTTTTCACAGGAGGTCCTGACAAGGGAAAAGAAAGTGTATGAAATAGCATCAAAATATGGGTGAGTAAATTACCTTGTTATATTATATTGTGATGTAGGGTTACATTATTATAAGTGCCAATTTAATGCAAACATATCAATCATAGCTTTGCATATCAAGCCATGTCAAATTTTATTAAACTATGGTTTGGTCATTTTAGGTAATACTTAATGTTTTGTTTTTTCTTTAGAGGGATACCAGGAGGTGAAGAGAATGGTCAAAGGGGTTACATGCTGACCTATGTTATTGCTTATCTGAGGGTTAGCCCATTTTTATTTTATGGTTTAACTCACTTCCACTGTATTTAGTTTCACTATATAATTGAAGCAGCATCTTTATGTGTCATTGATTTAGTAATTTGATATAATGGATTACCACAGGACATTGGCTTCGACTACTTTACAGTTGCTGAATCTTTTGAGACATCTGTACCATGGGACAGGTGAGTAGTAATCATTTTTGGATGTCCTCTCTGCAGCACAATTAAGTATTACGTCAATGCATGTTGATAGTAATGAAGTTAGGCAATAATTTTGGTTTGCAGAGTCCTGGATCTATGCAGGAACACCAAAGACCGAATCAAGAGGGAATGCAAGAAGCATGGAGTTCAATTTCCACCGTATGCCACCTGCAGGTTTGTAAACATTCTTACAAGTAATGGCAAATCTTTTGGAAATGATTTTTATTTCTGTAACTCTTCTTAATCAGCTTCAAGTTTAACAAAAATAACACCTTACCTTGAATAAATAGTTTCAAAATAGAAAGATAGTTTGTATCAATTACATATGTAACACATACTTAACAAAGGATCTAATTATTTATATATTTAATACTAATTACTAGAGTAACTCAGACCTACGATGCTGGTGCATGCGTCTACTTTTACTTTGGATTTAACTACAGAGGCATCGCAAAGCCTGTTGAAGTATATGAAGAAATTGAGGTTGGTTTCTCTGAATTTGCAAATGTTATCAGAAGATAATAATCCAACAATATGCAACCATTTTATCAATATATAACTAGATGATTCAACCAGGGTTTTAAATGATTATATCTTGTTATCCTTGCTGGGTATTTTCATATTAAATGGTAATATTCTTGTTTCTAATAGCATTACTCTTAATAAGTAATGCAACAAGAAACAATTTAACTGATTTGGAATTCTCATTTCTGATTTGCAGAAATGTGCCAGAGAAGAAATTCTTGCAAATGGAGGAAGTATCTCACATCACCATGGAGGTGAGGTGCAGTTGCATTAAAATGTGACTATTGCATCACATCACACGTACTAAGCAAGGATTACAATACTAATGCTTCAAGTATCCCATTGATCGCATTTGTTAAGCTCACCAAATTGCATAAATTAATCTCTTTTAGCTCTTTCTATTTGTGTTACCTGACAAACATTAAAAAAGATTCATCTTCCTCTCAGTTGGAAAGATCAGACAGCAGTTCCTAGAGAGAACCATCTCTAGTCCCGGTCTGGGAGCCTTGAGAGCTGTCAAGGAGTACCTGGACCCTCAGAACATTTTTGGAAATGGCAATTTGATGTCATTTGGCACTGCTATCTCTAAGCTATGAGGATCTAACTTCCTATGTCTCTGTAACCCCAGCTGATACGAATTTGGTGATTCATAATTCCTCTTTCAGGGAATATAAATACAATCAATTTCTTGTAAACCTGCCATTTTTTTTCTCTTACTAATGCACAAAATAGATTTCAAAATTCATATTGGTTCACTTTTGAAAACTTATTCCTTTAAAAAATGTCATGCAATCTGCTTGATTGTAAGTCTCGAGACACCAAAAATAAAATTTGTGGCAAAATGGTCCTTATTTGCTGCATAACAAAATTTTTTACAAGTCTACATTGCACATACACATGCATTATGAACACACATTTTATTAATTTGTACAATTTCTCAATCAAATCATTTTTGTTCTTGGCTTGATTGGGAGCAAATGAACGGGGAAAAAGATAATAATGATTATAATTGGCAGTCCAACAAGGTAGGTATACATGACAGTTGTTTCATTTGGTAGATAGCATTTGGATATTTCAAAAGAGGTTGGAGTTAATGACATCTGCAACATAAAAGTTTATATTTATATTAGGGGACATCTTTGTTTCCCAAACATTTTATTCAGCACCTTGGGTTAACCTAGACCTTTTGTGAGACCTAATAGTATTGTCTTATTCGCAATAAGTATTCACTTACAGTCGACAACATATCAATACTCAAGCTCACCATAATGAAGCTTGATAATTTTTTGTATCTCCAGCTAAATGAAGGAACATTCCATTCTGGGATGGAGCCGTGATGGGTTACGCAAAAGTGATGTGTATGGCCAGAGAATACAATGCGTGGTTTCAGTTTCATCAGGAGCTTCGGGAAGGCGTTTTATAAAAGAAAGTTTAGAAATCATTAAAAATGCACATATTCATTCTACAATAGATCTCAAAAAATAGAAAGTGCAGATTTTGTTGTTATAATGAATGACAAATTTTGGGAGTTTTGTCAATGTTTCTACTTAATTTTTGCTTGAAACCAGCAATATTTATAAGGCAAATCTCAAGTAATCATTTGAATACTATTTTAAAATACAATGAAATCAATTGAATTACTAAAACCTCTTTGGAGATATCCTTATCAAGGCAGTCCCATTTTGATCGCATACGGACAAACTTCTCATCTTCAGGGGCGGAATCTGCTCCTGTGCAGTTGCTATCAGAATGTCTATACAGTGGGAAATGCTGATGCATTTGAATAAATATTCGTGAATTAAAATATAATATAATGTTATCATCTAATTCATGATTCAGCACATACTCGCATGCAATGGCTATGGCAACAACCATAATATGTTTTGTTTGTAACCCAGCCTGTTCCACTAAGGAGCACTCCTGAGAAGTGTCACATAAATTATAGAGCAATTAAAAAGTGCATTCACATCTTATTGGGGTACTAAAAGAAGTCAAAAGATTGGCAAATTTAGGGATCCATTTCATTTGCTTATCACTTATTGTGATCATCCATTACTTGATGTATACAATATCTAAATGACTTGCCTGCAGAAGAATTGGATCACTAAACCTCACAGGTGTATGGGAGCATGATGCATTAAGTCCCTAGATGGGATGACATAAAAAAAGTAAATAAAAAAATAAAGGAAAAAGTTTAGGAATTAATTTGTTATTTAATCAATGATTATTCTTTGTCACATTGTTTTTATACAACATCCAGGCAAAACACCATCAGGTAATTCAAACTAAATTCTGATCAATTATTTAGGTTAATGTAGGTTATTCTTAGCACTCTAATTTCCAAAATAAGATAAAAGTTTCACTGAGTTTCACTTAAAAATACTAATTTAAAAGAAAAACATCTTCATATTGAGATACTAAAGAGAGCAAGTAACCTTGGCACAAAGGAGAGTGCGATGTACCTCTTGCAACTGCTCCTCTGCCTCCTTGCACATGGAACATCGATCTCCTTCAAAGGCCATGCTGTTCAGCAGGATGAAGATGCTGCCCTTCACATCCACCATGCGCACCAAGGGAGCAGACAGGTGCTGTGCAAACCTAGTTCTCTTGTGGTCATCTATCCTAGAAAGACAAATATCTCCTGGAGGTACTCAAAATATATAGCTATCCCCATGTTTATATTCAAAGTTTAAACCTATTAGCACATGAATCTATAGAGATAATTGAGTTATCATGTGACCAAGTTTGGGATAAGACTTCTGATCAGTGTCACAAATTAGCCATTGTTATACAACTGACATATAGTGGAATCCCATATCATGGTTGCCAGCAACAACAAAAAGTTGGGTGGAAGATGGAGTGGAGAATTTTCTGTAAAACCTGTCCACATGATATTTAAATTCTGAATCAGAACACCATTTTCCTTCATCAAACAAGTCCCCTGAAGGTAAAACATACAATTAAACTATTGATTTTAAACTGAGTAAAGGTATATGTTTTGAAACAGATGAACTTTGAAATTAATTCGAAAGTCCCACTTAATATATATCTTGAAAAACAATTTTTGTTACAAGCTTTGATTCGAGAGATAAGATTATAAAGGATAAGTGTAGTTAAGTGATAAAACTGACCAAGAATGAAGACAATGTCCGGTTGATGGACTGCCATAGATGTCTGGAATGATCTTTCCATTTGCCATTCTCTAGTAAAGCAGTTTAATCATTTTCTCAATGCTAAGTTTTTAAAAAACTTAGGAATATTTGAACTGCGAATATGCAACTTAAGATCTAACCTCCTCAATTTATCAAACCAATGACCCTCCCGAGACCCTAGCAAATGAACATCTGCCAGAATCATCACTTTTATCTTATTCTTATTTACTGGCTCAGTCACTATGGTAGGCCAATGACATTGTGACAGAACAATGTAATAAACTAAAAATTCATTATAAATCATAAGTAAGAGCATGGAAACAAAGAGCCGCTTCAACTTCTTCGATTTCACACCTGCCATCTGGGCAAATCAAAATACCCCATCGACCACGATGTTTATACGCGAAACAAACAGTTATCAAATTATATGCTTTGAGTTCGTTGGTTCTTTCAAGTCGCCTCCTAAAGTACAGCTTTATTTTTATTAAAAAATTATTTCAATTGAAATTTTCATCGAACAAATTTGGTTGAAAGTTTAGACATGTATGCACCGCATCAGTTTTCATAAGTATCAAACCGATAGATTGAATAGTCACATTTGAATAAGTTGGACAACATCGAAGTCGAAATATCTAGTTAAGTTGAAAACTTTTTGTGGCATAGGGACAATGCTAAATTCACTGGTTTGTAATCACAGACAAATCCGATGTTATTTAGCCTTGCAATAAAATTTATCTTACTGACTGGGAAATTTAGTAGCTCGCCCATGACGTAGCTACGATGTGACGTCACTTTCAATGGGGGAAGTGTCAAAGTCTTCAAACTATGCTAGAATAAATATTTAACAAATCTTTGAACTTCCTGATATGATAGTAAAATCCTACAATTATCATAACCACAGCTGTTGTAAAATCGTTTGCTGGTTCGACAAATTATTTTTTATATGGATGGTAATTACCCTTTGTTAGGGTGTTTAACTTCCTGTGCATAATTTGACCATATTCAATCTATCATTTAATATCTGCTCCCGGACGCCGGAAAATATATCATAATAATAAGTCATGGCTGAAGGAGGTTAGATCATATTATTCTACTGTTTGCTTTAATTAAATTATTTCTTAGTTAAAAATTTTATCTTCAGTCAAACCGAAAGTAGGTCATGAATCAAAGCGAGTAACTCATACAGTTGATTTGTTTGAGAGCAAAAATGTTCAAAATGAGGGTCTTACAGACTTTAATCCCACATCAGTAAGCGCTCAGTGTCTCACCAATGTTTCTTTAACTTGTTTTCAATTCCATACATTAACATTTACTTCACCATTAAGTTCATGCTTGTTATTGGACGTCCATCAGCGGGAATTCTCCCTTAGGATGATCCTTTCTGATTATCACTTCAGTCTTTAGTTGATTTAGTTGGTTTATTTCGATTCATATTTTGATTCATGAAAATGTTAAAGTGCTTGTAATATTTAAAAAAAAAATAATCAGATGACTCAGTAAAGTTTAAGTTTTGCAACATAATTTGTCTTATGATTTTGATAAGAAATTGACATCAAACAATATTTTTTATTTCTGTGACAAAATTAATTAAATAGAATATCAGCCTTTCTTTTTTTTTTCATAGTAACGTATATTTTTTCTATGTCAATAGCAACTATGTTCAACTCAATATTCTGATTGCTCAGAACGTCACCAAAGAAGACTCTCACCAAGATGAAAATATCGAAATGAACTATTATGAAGATGTTGATGTTCAATCGCTAGCTGAAGAAAGAATCAGAGACGAAAAACTTGAAGATCACTACAAAATTGCCAGGAAGATTGATTTAAATTTCATTGAGTACCCTTTGGAAGAATTTGCAAATGAAGATGGCATGAGTCAGGAGGAGCACTACAAAACCGCTAGAAAAGTTGGTTCGGACGGAAACAGCAAACCTAAAGAAGTAGCTTCTGACGAAGACAAAGAAGATGGACAGTTTGGTAAAACGCTTGGAACTGAAAGCGATTCCGTCATGGAAGCAACTCACGAGGAGCAAACTCGGGAAGAAGTAAACGAACCAAGTTGTGACCAGGATATCTATTCAGCAGTAGAAGCGGAAGTTTCCAGTAGTCCGGAGGAGATTGAAGGTGACATTTACATAGAAGTTAAAAAAGAGTGTGACCCATGCCAAACTTGGAAGACCATGCCATCCTTCGATGTGAGACTTTGGTGTTCAGATTCTCATTTGTCCACGTTCCACATTATTTTTCGATGTTCAATTACTTTTATTGATACCAGTTTCTTTTTAATTGACGGAGAAAAAGATAATTAACTTTTGTTAGTTAGCTGTAATAATAATAATAGTTTATTCATTATCATCAATATATGAGTAAGTTTACAATGAGGATGTCCAACGACAATAATAGCAAAAGCAGTCGTATAATATTAATAATGGTAAATATTAAAAATTATTAATAAATGGAACATTATGATTGCATAACAAATGTTTGAATTAAAGTTACTGAATTTTTGTTTACTTCAGAATCCATGGTTTTGGGGAGAGGTGGAGAGGAGCAAAGTCGAAGAAGTGTTGAACGAATCGCTTGATCAGGTATGTTTTACCATATTATATTTTCATTATATTCAAATTCTATTTTTATTTAGCTGATCTTTTGTTCGGAATTGGGTTTGAATAGTAACCACTTCAATAATCGCCATTTACACAGCGACTTAAAATCATGTCGCTCCCTGGCGATGCAGGCTGGGTTGCAAACACGACACCTAATGACTGTTGCTTTTACCGCCACATGGAAACCCCTGAGCCAACCTGCGCGCCAAATTTTACTTTGTTATAGTGAAAAAGCATTAAATTACTGAATTGTTTGTAAATAATTGTAATTTCATGTCTTAATAATATTATCTGAGACAAGTAAAAGACTAATTACACGCTTCAGGAAGGAATCTTTATTGTGAGGGAGAGCAAGAGGGGAGGTTCCGACAGCCCTTACGCTATTTCTGTAGTCCACAGCAGGGAAATATTTCACGTACTGGTGAGAAAAAGAGATGATGGAAAGATGGCCGTTGGTAAACCCAAGTTCAGAGAAAAGGTTGTTTTATGGACTTCGTCACAAATGTTTAAAATAAATTTAAATATTGTAACTTTTTGAGGTGAATAGAGAAAGAATAATTTTGTGATATTATTGTATAATGCATTTGTTTGACACCTTCAGTTTCTATCTGCAGAAGTTTGCCACTTTGCCACAACTGATAGAATTCTACCAAAACAATGATTTGATCCTGTACGATAGCCAAGGCGATGTCTTGGGAGTGGTTCAGTTGGGGGAATTTCCCGAAAAAGATTTGTAGACGTCGCTTATCAGTTTGCCGTTCAGCATTTACTTTGAGGCTTTAAATATTAATTTTTATTTTAGTTTTGTGAGGGTTTATTAGATTTGGTTAAATTTAATAGAATTACCGAATTATTTGAAAGCAGCTGTTTATTGTTTGATAGCAACTGTTCTTGAACGTTGTGAGGAATTTGTGAGCAATTATCATAAACGATTCTTAATTGTATCAAATTATTTTGGCTTCAATGGATTTTCCACTTATTATTGTTCTTAGACGATTATATTTACTATAAGTCACCCGCAATGGGGGAACACGTTTATTCTGGTACCAGGAGAAGTGACGGGCAAAAACGAATGGGGAGCAAATTTCGTCGTTTTTCAGGTTTTTCAGTTTTCCAGGTTTAGAGTTAGGGATGTGGTTGGGGTTTGGGTTAGGGCTGGAATTTGGGTCAACATTAAGGTTAGAAGTATCAGCGGAAACTTTTAGTAACCGCCTGTTGGCTTTGCCCGTCACTGTGCCAACATTCGTCTCTCAATGGCATGTTATGAATCAAAGACCTATTTTGAACGAACTGCAAAAGTAGGTTGGCACTTAATAGGTTCAATCTAGGCTTTTGACGACGAAAACATTTGTTCCAACTTCACTTAGGATTACTGGTCCCACAATTATGTTGATGTCACCACGCAAGCCACTTGATTCATAAAATTAAATATTTTACTAAGCTTTTAGTGGGTTTCTTCGAGCCCCCACATTAAATGATAAGATAATCAACAATGCTTCGATTGTGCTCTCAAATGATTCTCATCTTATCTCGAAGACACACAAAATGTCCTGGGTTTTATAAGGAGTGTTGATCTAAAATCATCGAATGGAACACCGTGAGAAGGAATGAGCGATCATATTTCTTTATAAATACAATAAAATCTCTAGCATATTGCATCAACAAGTTCTGCTTTCGATCCTAGCTAAGAAAACAATGTGTGGGTCCTTCCTTTTGAAGTAGCGAAGTAAGTTCTTTTGAGAACATCTCATTGTCTGCTCTAACTCTCACGTTTCGTGTAACAGCTAGTTTTACTTAATAATTCAACTTAAGCGTGCGTACATTTTAAAATTGTTATAATGAATAAAATGTTGAAATGAAAAAATCGTTCGAATTAATTTATTTGTATTTAGCCGATCTTTTGAGTGCTTATGTATCCGAATGGGATGTGAAGGCACTTTTTAATCGATCTACCATTTATACAGCGCCCCAACCCGAGGGCGTTCCTTGGCGGTGCAAGCTGGGTTAATCTTTAAATTTGAGTAACAATTGATATTAAGTTAACACCAATGGTGTACGGCGGGGTTTGAATATCGCTCAAAGCGCCCAAGGCAATTTAAAATATTCCGCCTTGGGTTGCCGTTATTTTATCGATATTTTACTAATATCGATACTTAAATTAGGTTGTAAAATTTATTGGGGAATTTATTTAAAACTACTAAAAGGTCAAGTAAAAATATTGAAGCCCTTTTTTGAGGCAATCAGTATTGTGTGCGGAAACCGGTATGTCACTACCATCACAGTGATTCCTACCTCTGATTTATTATTTATATTCATTAACAGTATGATATTTGACACTACTATGGGAAACTTCAAGTTAGGGAAAGGAAAGGTTGTTACCATTGCAATTTTGGAGCAAAATGTTACAGTTGTCCACTCTTCTAAACCCACGTTTCAAAAAGCTGCACTTTAAGAAGGTCACAACTGAGACTCCAACAACATCTGACTGTGTGCTCTTCCAATATCCGTAGGCTGGTGACAGAATGGCAGAAGTTGAAGGCAGAGGAGGATCTTGGACAACCTTACGAGGCACTTTTACCTGAGGAAGGGCAAGATCTAGCGTGTGACTCGGCAGCTATATGACAAGCTAAGAATCAACTTTGCATCATTCCCACTGCAAAGAAAGAATCCTCTTTACCATCAGACATAAAGTTCTATTTTTCTGAGACTCCCATTGAGAGAAAGGAAAATCCACTTCTTTACTGACAAGCAAAGAAGGAAGCATTATATGAAAGGGCGATAAAATATCGCCAAAATCTGGCTACCTTCGGAAAGATTATTATTCCGGATGAATAATTTTAGGAGCGACAGTAGATGCACGATGTCGAATAGCCATCTTCATAAACTTCTTGTATAGAGTTGTGCATACAAGAAATTTTGGTTCCAAATTATGGAGAATAAACCTTGAACACTATTTGTGCGTTTGTTACTTATAAGAAAGTAATTATCAAAATGATGTTAGCTGAATACCAACCAATAACAGAATCTGGGGTGGTTATGCAACCCAACTCGTTATTCGATATATCGATATTTTTCAACGATATTACCAACGATATCGATATTCAATGATTTTTAAAATATCGCAACCCTCGTCCAGAGATCATAGATTATGATTATAATTATATGGTGTTATTTTGAGGAGTCCTCTGTAATGAACGGGATATTAAAATTTCCTTCTTCTTTGAGGAGTCCGTGGTTTATGAATTTTTACTAAGAGAATGGCTTGATGGAAGTTGGGAAAGATTGAAAACAGTCTTGTTTATAAATAGATATTTTAAATTGAAAATTAAAATTGTCCAAAAATCAATGGGTTTATGATTATGTTTGAGAAAGCCAGCACACCCTAACAATGGACATCTTCACATTTAGTATCACTTCCTACAACAACTGTGATTAAATTTACAGGTGTAAATGCAGGTATAGGCCGAAATGTTTTTGAATGTCATTCAATGTTGCTTTGTACATCGACAAGGAACTTCATAATGTCCCATGCCATCCTTTTTGAGACATTTTCTATAGAGTTCATTCATAAGGAAATGAAATATAATTTTACAAATAATAAACATGGTTAACCTCCTTAACAATGTCGTTATTGGCATAATCTTGGAGTTACAATAAATCGCTTTTCTTCTTCTTATTATTTTTATTATAGTTGTTATTACATAATTAATTAGTTCTATTGTTGTGAACAAAAAGAGGAAGAATATACAAAAAAAACTTTGATTGAAATTTCCAATTACAATGAAACTCATTCCTTCATGCATCTGGCAGGCAATGACATCAGAGCGATTTTGATGACAAAATATGGATTATTGCAACTATTTTCGACCAGTTTCACATTTGAATTCGTTTCAATTTCTAAGTTACATGGGCTCCATGTTTTCGCTTGACACCTATTTCACGATTTCCGATCATACTCAAATTCCTATTTATTTTGTCGTTTATTTCCAACAATTTTTTAATCACATTTAATGGTAATTTAAGAAGATTAGTTGCTTAAGAACAATGTCATTTGTGAAGGTCTTGTAAAGAAAATCTTGTAAATAATTACAAGAATGAAATAATTGTCACTTAGACGTCAAGCAATTGGCAACATTTATAATCAAAGACAAATTTGCATTACATCTTATATTTTTATCTGAAACACTTGTGCTTATAAGGTTATTGCCACCTTAGTCTTACACAAAGTGAATGTTGGGCTTAGCAATATTACAATAGAGGCAGCACTTTCATTGTGCGACAATTCATTCTCACAAGTCTCAATAGAGGCCATGGTTATTTTTCTACAAGAATGCGTCATTGTTTCTTCAAGTTATGGTCTGTTGAACAGCCTAGCTCTCTGAGAACATTTAGTGATAAACTTGCATGTGTGGAGGAATAAGGGAGTCGATAAATAATTTTTTTTTATTCAATTTAGTTTTCAATAAAGAAGGTGAGGCGAGGCTATTCCCGTTTGTTAGCATATTTGACGACATTCTGACTGAATTTTCGAATGGATTTGATAAACGTCTTGAGCGGATCAAGAAGTGAAGACGACGAGGATGGCGACGTGCAGAACTTTCTTCAGATTTGGACTGAAACTTCCAAGAACAGTGGATGGACTCCAGAAAATAAGTTGAGAAAAACTGCTGCTCTTATCAGGAGTTTCTTGAAAACAGAATACCCACATGCGGTGAGAATACATTTAATTTTTGGTTGCTTTCTAACAGCGCCTCGAAAGGTTGGTATCCATCATCTACAAAAGCTCATAACAAAATGCACTCATGGCTTAGCAAATAACTGTGACAATTTTCATTGTTTTAAAATTAATATAATTATATAAAAAATTATTACTCTTCAGATATCAGAAATGTTTGAAAAAAACCAATTTAAAGAATCTTCCTCCCACAATTCCATTTCTCAGAGCAATGAAACAGAGGTCCAAGCATCAGGAATGAATGGTCGAAGCAAAATGAGCCCTGACTCGACATCATTTTTTCTTAATGGCGATTATCCCGTTGATTTGTCGAGTAAGAAAAGGGAAAGCAACTTAAACGGAACTACTTCTGCAAAACAACCTCCTAGACTTATCAGGCCGATAACAATAAACTACTTAGAAAATGACTCTGATGAAAACGATAAGGTTCATTGATTTCCAATAATTTCTTTTAACATATTTGTCTATAGTTACCAGGATCAAGTAATTATTAACCTACCATGAATATTAGATATTCGAAATAGTTAAAGTTATGGATAATTGAGTTAATTTGAATTCAGTGACCTCTGTCCTAATCCCTAATCTCTCCTAATCTTAAACATTTTACAAGGTGTTTTGGATTTCATTTTGATCTTTAACAAATAAAATATAGTTATTTTAAAATTCTTTTTATTCAGATTCCAGTGACTTTCAGGAAACTTATGAAAACTCCAAAAACAGAACGCGACTACGAAGGTAATGTTGCAAGAGACCTTAACCAACCAGCATTCATCATCCTATTTAATACTTTTTACATGTAGCTCATTCGTTATTAGTGCGATCAAATGTAATATTAACATCATTATTTCAAGGTGTATAACTTTTCCATGTGACATTTGACTTCTCATCTAATTGCGCTCAATTATTCCATGAAGAACTGTTCCTCAAATGCTATCCGAACGACAACGAGAAAATGGGGTCGACTGCGTCATCGGCACAAGTCCAGCCTCACGTCAAGCGCCCAATGAATGCCTTCATGGTTTGGGCGAAACAAGAAAGGAAGAAAATCCTCCAGGCTTGTCCCGAAATGCACAATTCCAACATCAGCAAGATACTCGGTCAGTTTCGCCGCACAAATTTAACCAGTAATAATAAATAATAGCAATTATTATTATAATTAAGTGTTAGATGATATAACACCTGAATCAAAAACTTTGAATCACGTAAAATATTTATAGAAAAAAAACCTTAGCGTTTCAAGTGCCAAGTTTTTATTTCTTCATCTGAATGCACACGTGTCAATACGTTTACTTGACGACGTGACACTAATGATACTAGGTAAGGTTCTTTGTTAACCATCTAATGAGCAACAAAGCATTTTTTCCATGGTTATCACGAAAATGAATTCATGTTTACGTCATTTGTAAAGCCTTTAATGATGACAGGAATGAAATGGAAGAGGATGTCTAAGGAGGAGAAACAACCATTCTTTGCCGAACAATTGAGATTGAGTCGTCTACACATGGAAAACAATCCAGGCTACAGATACAAGTTCGAATGTTTTTCTTTGGGTAGCAGTGGAAATGATTGAGATGAAAATCAACTCAAATGTGGTATTCCAGGCCGAAGCAGAAAAGAATATTTGTTGTTGATGGAAAGAAGATGAGATACTCCGAATACAAGGAAATGTTGAAGAAGAGGACGTTGGAAAACGACGATTGTTCAGATCAAGGTAAGCAAGTTCTAAGTAAACTTAACCGTTAATAACCCATGCTGACACTGTGAATGTTATTAGTCTGAATGATTTGCATTGTTAGGCTCAATATTTAAGATTACTTGTTATTGTAAACATGGTCGGTTTTAAAAATGCTGCCGTGAGAGGTTGGCACAGGTACATTATGAAATTGAATTGAATAAAATCTCTTCCAAATAGAATTAAAAGTCAATCAAGTTGCGGCTTCCTATGAAAGATCTCCAGAATTAAATCAAAATGGCATTTCCTTTCCGACTCGTTTCGCCCAGGATTATTACGTGGGGTTCGATTATGTCAATTATGAAAAGTTCCTTCCTAGTGGTCCAACTGTCAGAAAGAGCATGTCTGATGCGGATCAGCGAAACCATTTCAGAGATGCCATGAGAAGTTTTCCTGGATATGAGGCCGTACAAATGATTCCATTTTGAAAGTGTTACTAGGTGACAACTATTTCGTCATCGATTCGAAACAGATCATCCTGATGATCCAGTGGAACTAATTGACACATTAAAATATTGAAAAATTCTGTTGTTCTGCAAAATGCATCCATTCTAAGCTGTGGTGGATGTTTTATGCAGAATAATTCAAGTTTTTAATCTCGTTAATCATGACGACTCTGGTTTTAAACACCAGATGATGATGTCTTTCATTTAATCGGTTACTTATTTATTTGTTACTCAAGAACCAACAAAGTTTCGACGCACATAATTTCGTGCTTGTTATGGTTTTATTGATTTACTTGGAAGTGCCTGACTATGTCAGGTATATTGAGCTTTATTTATTACGAGGTGTTTAAACCTATGCTTATGCTTTACATAATCTCTGTTGACATCTTAAATATATTTTATTGTTGAATTTTACTTTTTAAATAAAACTTAAATGCCACGATTGCACCTCAATCGGAAAAACCGGAAATGAATTATTTTACATTTCTTTGTGACAAAATATTTCAAAACATTTCTAAAATTCCATGCTCCTTAAAAGTTCGAAATCGTGAATCCTTGTTTATGGACTTAACGACTACTTTTAAGGAATAACTTTTATTAGTATTAAAAAGTTAGACCATCAGCTTCATTTTGTAAATAAATACTTAAGTTATATTTTATAAAATTATGAGTAATGCTCAGAAAACGTATAAAGTAATCTAATTCCATCACAAGCACATTGAACTGGACGACTTTTTATACAAAGAAAGTATTTAAATCAAGTTATTACGATCAAAAATAATGTCATCACTAGAATATAAAAGTTAAACTTTCCTAATCCAGAAGACCACATGATAAAACAGATTTAATGAAAAAGCACAAACACGATAAATAGAAATCCATTGTGATTAATTACTTGAACGATTAATATTGTTAAGTTGATTAATTCAAGTTGATGTGCTCAATAGATGTGAAACCATTATCCATTCCGGGTGGAGATTTCTCTCTAGGTGGGGTGAATCTAATTTGCTGGAGAACAAATTTATCACATTTTTATAATTAATAATTCATAATTTTAATTTATTTATTTCAAATACTGATTAAAAGCCGCACCAAAAAACGAACTGAAAATTTTTAATTTAATTTTTTACCGCAAAACAGTAATGATGTTTCATTAATTGTACGTTAGACACCAACTTATCGATGTCTTAGCGATAGTTACTGAAATACAATTTTAATGAAACCATCGAAGACAAAATGAGAAGAACTTAATGAACTTAGAGTAATGTCAGTGTCCTGACTTTTGAATATTTTAAATGTTATTTTTGTTCGCGGACGACTATATTAAGTACGTGATAAGGTTGCATGAGGTGATGTATTCTTACGCGTGATCGAACGATTCTATGACTTTC
>MPNW01000201.1:179492-204369 GCA_011800805.1 Hirudo medicinalis | reverse complement strand
TGTAAATCTTTGAAAATTTACTTTTTTATTACTCGCCATTGTTGTTAACTTGTATTAAATTATGCACTTCCTCTCTTATATAAAGTCATTCAGCAAAGACAAGTAATTTAAAAAAGTCACAAACACATAGAGCCTCACAATTTGAACGTAAATACGCATTTATAACTTTGGGTGCAAATGCATCCCGATGACAGTAATGTGTAATGGTCAAATATCATAGAAAATATTTGGGTTACGTCATTGGTTATTGGGGAATAAGTACATCCTCATAAATCAGGAAAAGTCATAAAATTTGGGTTTTTTATTTTGAGTCCTTCTGGGATAAATATTTGAACACAATGCGACTTGGGGTGAATTTGCAAGATCGTTAGATGGTTAATAAAAGTGATTGAATTAAAAATTTTAATCATAATCAATAAATAATTTCCATTACTCTATAAAACGACAAAACTGATATTTTGTGAGTATTTGATACCTTTGTTTTTGTTTTGACTGGTTTTTGGTGTTGATTCTATGTTTCTATTTTCCGCTATTCAAGAGGCGGATGGAGGGGTGGATGGATGGATGGATGGATGGATGGGTGAATATGTGGATGGAGCATAAACGTATAGAAATGATTTCGATCTCAATCATCACGTCATTGAAATGAAACAACGAGGGTGGGTGATAAATGAGTGTGCTTGGATTTCTATGTTCTCGAGCGTCACTGAAGAGGAAGCAATCCATCATTTAATAATTCTTTGCTGATTTCCAGCACCTCGTTTAAATTCCACTCGTGATAGGTTGGTCTGTCTAATAATCGATTGAAGTAGCCATTAATTGGTTGAGATGATAATTTGATTGATTCCAATCAATTATTTACATACAGTTGCATCCACATTTTAGCCATACTTTTGGATGACTTGCGTATCCATTTAAGATGTGAAGGTCCAACAAACCGAGACTTGAATAAGATAAATAATAAATAATAATAATAATAATAATAGTAATAATAATAAAAATAATATTAATATAATAATAATAATAATAATAATGATAATAGTCAATTTGTAAGGCTTCTTATTCTTAGAAGTTACCATAGAAACTACTATTATTATTATTATTATTAATTAATCATGATTTAATTAATTTAGTATGATATTGTAAATCAAAAATAATTAATTATAAATTAAGAAACAAAAATAAGCAAACAAACGAAACTAGTAATACTGGCGATCATAATGTATTAGTCATAATACATCATAATGTCATAATGTATTATTAATATATTATGACTAATACATTATGACTAATAAATTAAGAAACAAAAATATGCAAACAAACGAAACATAACTAGTAATACTGGCGATCATAATGTGTTGGTCATAATGTAATACATTCGTAATTATACATATTTATATCTGAATTTTTCAAATTATTGAAATTTATCTATGATTGCATTCATAATATAATACTGGCCGATTGATTTAGAGGATTGAATTCGATGTTTCTGTGAAAGTTTCAGCGGGAAGATGGATGGATGACTCAGTTCGAATAAATATGTTCTCCAACATCATGGAATTTCGTTCAAGGTGACAAGGGAATTGCTCTATGGTGATGACGACGACGATGATGTTGATGATTACGATGATGATAACGACAATGATAATGATGATTACGATGATGGTAACGACGACGATAATGATGATGATGTCCTTCAAATACAGCCAGTTACTTGACCTCAGAGAACTAGATGATTAGGACGGTGCTCCCGCAACGGGTCTCGATAACGTGCTGACCATCGTGAGAGGCGAAGTCTTAAACATTACACCATGCCGGAGCACTATCACACAAATATAAAAAACATTAAAAAAATGTCATATAAATAAAATAAGCTTATAACATAATTTATTCACACATCTCAGGTGATCGGATTTGATGTATTAAGATGAGAAATATTTTCTTGGTTTGACAAATAGAATCGAGGTTAGGACTGATCCATTCTGACATGAGCAGGGGTGACAGCACCTCACTGCTTTTATCACTAGAAAGTTTTTTATCTTTGCGTTGAAATACTTTTTGACATTTTCACCGAGCAAGCCATTATTTGTGATCGAAAATCATTTTATTTTAAACATTTCGGTTTTTTTTAAATCACTTTTATGGCTTTATAAAAAAAATTAATCACAAAAATTTAAAACTGAGTAATCATCTTAGTAATTACGAAATAATAGCGGAATAAGTAAAATAATAGGATAATTATTAATAATGAACGAGAGAGAAAATCAATGGTTTTGTGCATGAAATAATGAAAGATCAGTCAGGCACAACAAGATGGTGGCAAGTGCAGCACGTGGAAATAAGCACGTGTTTCATTCGCCACTGAATCAGGAACGCTGGAATTTCCAGGAAAATTATCAACAATTACTTCATCTTTGATGAAATGTGCACCTTTTTGTAACCATTTCATCATGATTTCATCACCACCTCATGATGGACTCACGAGTTAATAACATACACAAGTTCCTCATCAATTTATAAATACATATTTGAAAAATTATTTTATCTTTTAACAACTTAAAAATCTATTTACGCAACCTAATTAACATTGAAATAAATAATTGAAATGAGCATAATAATAATAACATTGCTGACGAAGCAAATAATTGAATAGGGTTACAATAATTTTTTTACATTAATTTAATAATACAGATAAATGCAAACAACTTGTTAGAAATCCACGCTAAGATGTGAAATAAAATCGGGTTCCTCCTATCAAACCTCTCCACTGCTCACTTCTTCCATTGTTCATCCTTTTCCACTGTTCATCCTTTTCCAAGACGTATTTCTGAAGGACGAAAGCAGTTGGTGGTAAAATGTTCATCTTCTGACATCCATTTCTTCTCCTTCACTCAATTAACAACACTTCCTGTCGAGAATTCTGCTACAATTGAGTGCAACATTCAAGGACGAATGCTTTAATAATAATAATAATAATAATAATAATAATAACAGCACCAACAACAATAATAATATTCATAGTATAGAAAATTCATTTGAAAAGACAATGCTCAATCTGAAAATCTACATCCAGTCAAACAAACAAGACAGACTAGTGGGTTTAATCGAATTAGTTGACACAGCAAAGAAGAAGTACTCAATTTTAAAGGAAAACGAAAAGATAAATCAAATTTACTCAATAGGCACTAACCAGATTTTAAACAAAGATGAATTCAGTCAATTAATAGAAAAATTTCACATAGATAATTATAGAAATAAGGCTCTCAATGGTCAGTTCATTAACGGAATAAACAAGGCAGGAATAGACATGAAGGGAACTTGGGCATGGTTAAAAAGCTCAGAACTAAAAATTGAGACCGAAAGTCTAATAATAGCAGCACAGGAGCAAGCCCTCAATACGAAATACTTCCAAAAAAAGATATTGAAACAGAAAGTGACAGGAACATGCAGAATGTGCCACAGACATATTGAAAGTATAAGTCATATAGTGTCTGGATGTTCAATGCTGGCACCCACAGAGTATACGAAGAGACATAACAAGCTAGCAGGATACATTCACTGGATGATCTGTAAAAACTTCCAAATAGAAACAAATTCCAGATATTACAAACATCAACCACAAACTACTATAAGCACGACAAAATTGGATTTACTCTGGGACAAATCAACAATTTCAGATAAGACAATCCCAGCTAACAGACCAGATATAATAGTCATAAATAAACAGGAGCGAAAATGCCAAATTGTAGAAATATCAATTCCAGATGACCAAAATGTAATACAGAAAGAAGCGGAGAAATACAACAAATACAAGGACCTCCAGATTGAAATACAAAGAATGTGTATCGTAAGGGCCAAAATCATACCTATAGTGATAGGTGCCCTCGGAACAGTCAGTATGAATTACCTCGATAATCTGCAAATCATTCCAGGAAGACCCTCGGCACACATGTGCCAGAAAATAGCACTACTTGGAACTGTAAGCATTCTCAGAAAAATATTGACTTGAATTTCTTTGGACCCTGGAAGGGTTTCCGAATTCGAACTTTCACCTCGACTTTTTGTGTTGAGAGATGTTTTTCGTTGAACATAATAATAATAATAATAATAATAATAAGTTGTATACTTTTTCCTCTTTATTGTCATTACTTTACTAACCTTGTAATGTGTTGTAAATGTTTGTTTGCATTTAGCAGACATTTTGAATGTCAGAAGTATTCGAATAGGTTAAGGCACTTTTTGGTCGACCTACCAAATGGTAGCCTGCCTAGTGATATAAACAAACACATTTTTTTTGTGTGTGTTTTTTAAATATTTCAAATGTCCAATAACATGTAACAAAATTAATTTTTAATAAATTTACTGCAAAAAATTTCAAATGCGAGGTCAGCTAAGTTATGTCATCACGTGACAAGATTTTCATCAACTGAACTTTCATCGTCTGCTGCAGTTTTGGTTGTCTGAAAAAGTCTTAAATTCTGTGAAATAAGCGCAAGTTTCCCTGCTCGATTTGTTGTCAGCTTGTTACGTTTCATAGTTGAATGTTAGAATAAGTTCTCAAACTTCCTTCACGAGCAGCCGTTGTTGCTGGTAAAGACAATATTTTTAAAACCACTTTGGAAAGTGGTCGTAATGAACGCATCCCTTTCCACCATGTCAAGGGTTAATTGGTGGATTCGTGGATTTTTCGTGGATTTCGTGGGATAATTCGTGGATTTCCAAATGAATGTATTCGCCCTCAATCCACTTTTACATCGATAATTGGCTAAATCAGCCATTACTTCAGAAGCATCCACAGGCAATTGTTTTGCAAGGTTGCTTATTAATTCACTTGCATCAACCAGATCTTCTTCATCGAGGAACGATTTGTCAACGTAGCGAGTGTCCAATAGGTGGGCAGTTTCATGATTCTTTTTCAAACAAAAACTTTTTCTGTCTGAAAGCTGATTTTGCCTTTCGTACTTCATGGTCAGAGAGGAATAATTTAGGAAGCACTCAAAATGGCCAATAATAAAATAAATAATTAAAATATCCAGCTCCGAAAATAATTTCGCCATAATGGATATCTGAGATTTATCTGCTTCAAATATTGTGATCTTCTCTAAAATTGGTCTCAACAATGTCAAAAGATCCAGCAGCTTATCCCAGAATACATCACTCAAGACTGATGCTTTCACCTCTTCAGAAATGAGTCTGGCATCAGTATCTACTGCCAATTGTTGCAGTTCATTTTTGTTCTTTTCCAAACTTTCCAAACAAATGACGTTGGAAGCCCTATTAACACAATCAAAGTATTGTACTGAACTACTCTTGCTTGTGGACAAAAACCGGCATTTTTCCTACCCGATGTCGCTCCCTGGAGGTGCAGTCTGGGTTTCGAACTCGACACATTACGACTGCTGCCGTTACATGCAGGAATACAACCCATTGAAGCAACCTGCACGTCATAGTTACTTGTTATTCTTTTGTTATTGTTATTGTTTCTTTTCTGTCCTAACTGTAACTATTGTTGAGAGTTTAAAATCTTAAAAAAGAAAATAATCTTTTTAATAAATTTTAAATAAGGAATTCGTAATTCTTGTCCTGAAAATTAAAAGTTAACGTTTCAATGCACACTTCACAATTTGTAACCGAATGTGATTTCATGAATTACTGATAAATATCAAGAAGTTAGAAATGTCATTGGTGTTTCTTCAATTTTCAAAATTATTCGTAAACAGATCACATAAATAATAATTGGAAAAATGTTTACAATTAAATAATGTGTGAGAATTTACTAAAATTATTAAATTTATTTAAATGATTATTAACTTTAAGTGCAAATGTTTTTCTCACATGTTTTGTGTTTAAAATTTGTTCCATTTCATCGAAACAATTTCTGTTTGTTTTCGATGTTTTTTCTTCTGAGGCGCTCGAAAGTTGTTCATAAGTAATTGCTTCAGTTTTTAAATAAACATGTGTTCGATACAAGTTATTACGCAATTATTACGATAATTATGGTAATAATTAAATTATTATTATTATTATTACTATTTAATAATTTCATAAAGTTCAAACAGCATTGCAAATACAGGAACACAACAAGTGAAACACTATTTCACTATTAATTTTTATTTATTATTCATAATATTTGCATAATTTTCCAATAAATTTATCGGTCCCACTGAAATCAAATATTTAGCGTTTTTTTTTAACTTTATGGCCTTCTTTAATGGTTTGTGTTTGAACTGGTTTCCATCGCAACAAAGATGTTGCTAAGTTACAAAACTTAAAATAAAAACAAACTAAAAACTTAACTCAGTGATTGCTGTGCATTCGCATATTAACAATTAAGCGTTATAAAATATGAATTCAAATTAACATATTCAAATTTTAATTAGCACATTGAAATCTTAACCAGCAATTACTTTTCAACTCAGACCTGAAGAGGTTCGAACCTTCATTCCAGTCGTCGAATGAATCGAAAAAAGAAATGAAAGTGAGGAAAAAACTCGTCGTTGCCACGATCCTTGTAAGTCTTCCCCTTATTAATATTAATGAGATTTTAAATGGCATTAATTAATGTCATTAATAGTCGGTAATGTTAATGAGGTTATGAGTAGAACTGGTTAGGCAGTAGAACTGGCATCAACATGTCGGTGTTAGTTTTTTTTTCTTGCAATAAAAACACCGTTTGAGTGTACAACTTGTAATTAAGTACAACTTCTTATGTTGAGGTTGTAACTTACAAATTACAAGATATTTATTGCGGTCGATCATTAAGAGTATTATTTCCTTCAAGTGATTAGCAGAAGAAAAATGTAATGAATTCATATAAAAAACAAAATAAACCGAATATAAAAATCAATAAATTGAAAATGAGAAATTAAATTAACTTACTTCTTGATATCCTTAATAAATTATTATTATTATTATTATTATTTTCACAAAAATAAAATATTACTTGCTGAAAAGTATGGCAGCGGATGACGACGAAGACGACAATGATGAAGATGATGATGATGATGATGATGATGACGACGATGATGATGACGATGACGATGACGATGACGATGATGATGACGATGACGATGACGATGACGATGATGATGATAGTGGTGTTGATGTTCCAAGGAACAATCAGTTGTGCAAAAACATCTTGAGCAGGAATAAATCCAATTACTATTCGCTATTTACCCTTGCTTATTTTTGGAACGTAAAAGCTGCACTCTCTTTCGGGAGTTATCGGTAATTATTAATATAATTATTATTATAATTATTATTATGGTTATTATTATTGTTATTATTCTAATTATTATTATAATTATTATTATAATTATTATTATAATTATTATTATGGTTATTATTATAATTATTATTATAATTATTATTATAATTATTATTATGGTTATTATTATAATTATTGATACAATAATTCATATTCAGTCTGTCTTGCAACAGAAGAATGTAATATTATATCTGTAATAATTCTAATCTATTATATTATCATTTAAAAGTATTATTGGTAAATCAATTATTTCTCAATGAATCACATTGTTTGAATGACAATTTTTTTTACAACAACTTGTGTTTCTATACATGATAATATTCTGTAAATAAATATAATAAATGGTAATTGTTGCTTTATAATTATGAAATTCTCTTTACATTAATTATGACAATAATTCAAAACATAATTCATTTGCTCACATTCACATATCATCGTGGTGCATTAAAAATGTCAGGCCTGTCAAACTTCTTTGAATGACACTAATGACTCCAATTCAGCTGTAATCAATTTTTATTATTCTTGTAATGTTGTTAGAAAAATATTACTATTACGAAAGCATTATTATTATTATTATTATTATTATTATTTTTATGAAAGCAATATTATTACTAGGAAACAACGTCATTATTATGAAATTATAATTAATATTGAGAACGTTGTTATCGTTCCTGACGTTGCCATCGTCTTAATGTCTTAATGGCTGTAATTGTCATAAATGTTTTGCAATTATTTCTATTTTTATTCTTTTGAAGCAGCTTTGATTTAAGAAGCTTCTAACATCCTTGAACAGCACAGAAATACAATCCAAACGACCCCACATTCAACCACCCACATTCAACCACCCACATTCAACCACCCACATTCAACCACCCACATTCAACCACCCATGTTCAACCACCCATGTTTAATACCACTTCTCCAAACCGAAAAACTAATGAAGGTGAAGGTTGAAAATATAGGAAAACGAAAGTGAAATAATGAAGCTGAGACTTGCGTAGTGGGAAAATAGAAAAAGTCTCAATAATTCAGTCCCATAATCAGAGAATTATCAGCGAGTCTCATAGCGTCGTGTGAACAAATGTTCGTTGGTGATGTTTTTATGCCGACAACTCTTTCTTCAGCATCATCTCTCCATCCACCTCATCACCCATCTCCACCACCATCATCCTCCTCTTGCCCCACATCATACTTATCACCATGGATACTCATCACCATGGAAACTCATCACCATGGATATGCATTGGCGTCTGTGGATTCCCTCCCCGGAAAACATCAAATGTTGGAAATATAAAACTCACTCAGGACTCTTCTCGAGAAGAAAGGAAAGGAGATCGTGAGTGAACAGAGAGAGGGTTTAAAAAAAAAGAGAGAAGATGACGAGGTCGGTGAGGGAACTCCAGGCAGATTCCAACTGGTGGTCCCACTTTATTGTGGAACTTGTGCTTTGGATAAGAGGCATAAACTTGTCTGCTCGAGTCGTAAAGAAGCTTTCAACAAAACACACCTGTCCGCAGATGCAGGTGGACAGGTGGGAGTACAATCTCGGGCATGAATGAAAATAGTTAAATATGAGTGCATATCAAAAATCACAAGTACAAATGTAATGCGAATATGAAGTACAAATCATGAAATACAAAGACAATCTTTCTAAGTACATCGAAACTTCGAAAAAGTCTCAGCACCATCTTCTTAGTATTTCATCTTTACATCTTATAAATTCATTTGAATTCCTTTAAAATATTGAACGTCATTTGTATTCTGAAAATCGAAATAATTTTTTGATCCATTTGTGAGTGAAATTTGTTTTTCACATTATAAATAATTCTCCGAATAAAATTTTAACAATAATTTTATAATAATAACTTTTTATTAAAAATTCCGGCTTGAATTCGAGGGAGATACAAAATGTTTTTTCTGCTTGAAAAAAACTTTTAAACCCCATTGAACTGCATTCATCCATCCATCCATCCATCCATCCATCCATCCATTCATTTCATTCACAAAATTGAAATGTTCCAGCTTCACTGACGCGTGAATGATGAATTTCTTGGCTTCACGGCGAACATTTGAAAATGTAAAATCATGGCACAAATAACAATAATACATTAATAAAAATAAATTAAATGTAGTTATTAAACAATTCAAAATATCAACAACTGCAATACAATTGTTTTACAAGATGTTGTTTCATAAACATTAACAATAATAGTAACATTGTGTTATTCACGATGACAGCTAACAAGTAAGAGGTTAATGATACTTAGCAAGTCAGTAAACCTAATAACTGCTATTTAAAACACATGAAATGTCCCAGGAGCCTCCTTTCGTGATGTTCAAGAAGGACAGCTACCAAATTGCTGGCAACGAGAGGTTCGAAGGATTCCTTGTCGACCTCCTCAGGCATTTTTCGCAGTCCCTCAACTTCGATTACGAGATCAGACTGGCCTCTGACAACAAGTACGGAAGCATCTACGTCAACAGATTCTGGGATGGAATCATCGGCATGATCCACAGGAAGGTGCAAGTTATATCCTTCGTTTTTCTTTTTTTTGGTTGATGATCGTTTCACGTGTCCACTCAAATTGTGGAGTTTATTTTGAGTTCGTCAGCTTCATTCACTAACTTCATTATCGCTGCAATCCGATCAATCCGAGGTCGAATAGCAACAACACATTTCATCACATTCGACTTGACTTTTTCACCTTCTTCTCCTTGTGACCACGTGTCAGCTATGAATGCATGAATATGTCCACTTATTCCCTGCATTTAAACACTGGAATTGCTGTTATGTCAACCGTTGTCTTCAATTTTTAAAATGTTGCCAATTATTATGGTAATTATTATGTAATTATTATGTTAATTATCATTTAATTATTAAGTTAATTATCATGCTAGTTATTACATTAACTGTTCCTCACCTTGCAATGTTTTATAACCGTTATTGCATAACATAGGTCGTCATTTAAATCGTCACTTTAATAACGAAAATCCTACTCGTCACCACCACTATCGCCACCATCATCATCATCATCATCATCGTAATCATGATCATCGTCCTCATCATCGTAATCACAATCATCATCATCATGTTCTTCATCATCATTAGCACTCTCTTAGCACCGAGGCGGATAACTTTTCCAGACACCTGCATTTCTCAGAAGTCTGTTTTCCACCTTCGATTGATTTACAGAAACCTTTCACCTGTGACGTGCTTATGTGACGTAGTTGTGTGACGTAGTTGTGTAAAGGTGCTTGTGTTACTTACTTGTGTGTGTACTGATACGATGTCTACGAAAGTAAAACAAAACAAAACAAGGGGTCCTCTTGGTAACATGACTTTCATCTTAACGGCATTTTAAGAGAATTTTAAGAATATTTGAATGTCAAACATTTAAAAGATAATCGCATTTATTGTGTCTTTGTTGATGTCACCTCGTATCTTCTCAGTGTTTCATGGATCCAAGATGAATGATATTTTTAAGCACTTACGCTTTTAATAATCTTTTTTCAAAGGAGACTTCTCATCTGAAAGTGACATCTTTCAGACTTTTTATTCTGTCCTATAGTCAGTTGAAAGAAAGATCAAAGAGGAATAAATATGAGGGAGCATGTTAATCCATTCATAATGCACGTGTGCGTTTGTGTGCTGAAGTGTGTTAAGCATCCATTAATTAATTAGACAATAAATGACGATTATTTACTTCAACGTTTCTGTGGATCAGAAATATCAAAGAATACAAATTCCATTGCGTCTCTACGAAGAACGAAAGCTGGAGTCTGTGATTGGGAATTAATTCTGGAATAAAAAAGAAGACAAACTCCTTGAAAATGAATCCCTTCATTCATCTCACGTTTCAAGGATTGATCAATAGCGGAATTAATTCATCATTTGGTTTCATGAGGGTTTAATTTATAATTTATAATTATTTGAAAGAAAATAATTATACAATTATTGTTTTATTATTGTTATTATTATTATTATTATTATTATTATTATTAACATCATTCTTTGGCAAAAAATATTTAAGTTAATTATGGTATGTTATTATTATATAGTANAATTTATAATTTATAATTATTTGAAAGAAAATAATTATACAATTATTGTTTTATTATTGTTATTATTATTATTATTAACATCATTCTTTGGCAAAAAATATTTAAGTTAATTATGGTATGTTATTATTATATAGTATATTATTTTATATATATTATTATATAAATACATTTCATATTCACAGGAAGCCGACATAGCCATGGGACCAATCGTCATCACGAACGTCATCAAAAACTTTGTCGATCTGACACAACCCCTCCTCACTCTCAGATATTCTGCCCTCATTTCGAAACCAAAACCTGAAGACGGAAAGAATGGTTTAGAGGAAGAACTAATCGCGGATGTTTCCCAGCTGTTGGCATCAGGTATTCCTTGTGGAGTGGTCAGGGATAGCCTGGTCCATCAAATGCTCAACAACTCCTCGAAGCCAGTTCATAGAGCCATCCTGACGAAAATAGCGGACAAATGGCCTGAATATTTTGTTGACAGCAGACAAGAAGGCGTGGCTAGGGCCAGGTCGGAGAACTACGCTTTTATCGTGGACACGCCCATCGCCGAATATGAAGCTGGAAAACAGCCGTGTGATCTCTACACCACCGAACCTTTCCTGGATCTTGTGGAGTATGCCCTGGCATTGAGCAGGGAGGTTGTTTACGAAAGTGAAGATGGTCTCAGGACTCTCAAGGAAGCCATGGATGGGGAAATATCAAACCTAAAAAAGGGCGACGACATGCAAGCCATGTACCTCCACTGGTGGAAAGACGAATGCAGCAGCAGGAAAAGGAAGAACAAAGAGGAGACAGATGCTGACTATCAGGTCATCGAATGGAACGAACATAGAGGGCCGAAGTCAAGCAAAGCCAAGAAGGAGGGCTACGTGGGATCACTCCAGGGCAGATCTGGTCCACCCGAATCAGCGTCTCATCAAGAATCAAGCTATCACCTCTTTAGCTCCAAAGTTCAGCAGCAGAATAGTTTCTCCAGAAATAGTTCTGATGTAATCTTCATCTTCTTTCTTCTCATGCTCATTATGCTGTGATGTAAAGCATGACAAAGCTGTAAAGCTGAATATAAATTCTAGATTGCAACTACAATTATCTGATATTATTATTATTACTGTTATTATTATTATTACAAATTAATTATTAATTATATCAGTTATGTTTCAATTCATGTTGAAAATTAAAGTTTGAAAGTTTCTTTTAGGAATGCATGCGTCCAACGGGTCTCTTATGTCAATGTCGTGGTGCCAAGCATTGTATTAGATCTTGACATTGTATAAAATTATCCTGTTACTCCCAAAAAATAGTTGTTAGGTTCTAATCATTCTAGGGTTTATTTTATTTTACATTAACTTTAGGAAGTTTTATTGCTGGAGTTCTCGCGCAGCTTGAACCAACTGATTTATCGTTGAGTAAAGATTCGTTTTAAAAGATCGATTGTTGGCCAACTTACGGGCAAAAGCCAAATCACAGGCAGCGACTTTGGTACCTAACTGCNACGTTATTTTTGTTATTTCTACTATTTTATTATTATTATCATCATCATCATCATCATCATCATCATCATCATCATCATCATCATCATCATCATCATCATCATCATCATCATCATCATCTTCATCATCATCATCATCATTATTATTATTATTATTTTTTTATTATTATTATTATTATTACAACTTCGTTTATTAATATTATTGTAAAACTATATTCGATTTTTAGCTCTTCGTCAGTCAGTGTTCTCTTCAAAAATATCGTGCAAATGGCTGCAAAACATATGGCTTGCCAATTTATTCTCCGGTATAAAAACGGTAGCATTCTTGTCATGCTTATTGTCATTCATCATTTTAAATAATTGATGTTATAAATCGTAGAAATAATAAAATATGGAAACACTTGAAAACAATTAAGTCGTGTTGCAAGTTTATCGCATTTGTAGTCTATTTACGTAAAGCCATAAATTACGCACAGCCTCGGATCTATTTATTCTAACCAATTTGTAGGGCCGCCGACAGAAATTTCTGGTCCTTACGTTATGTCAATTTGTCAGCGAAAAAGCAAAAAAGTAAATGTTAATTGTAATGTTTAAAAACCGGGGCGGGCCCCTGGGCACCCGAGATATTCATATTGATCTACATGCCTAAAGTCTCTTCTGGACACTCCAAGCATAGAGTAAAAGTTAACCTAACATTAATTTATAGGGCTAAATATAAACTCTAACGGCTGCACACCTGGCAATTAGTTCGATACTGTCCCCTGATTAAGTTATATTCTCGAGTCTTCCATATCTCCCAGGTTGTCGAATGCCTCGGGGCTAGATACTCATCTACATAATTGCAAACTCTTGTTCCTTCTATTAGTAGAAATTGAAACTCCGTAAGAGGAGCGCCAACAGGTATCCTCACAGAGGGAGCACCTTCGCTATACGATTCGGCCCTAAAATCCTTTGACGCTCTCCGGTGCCGGGCCGCATCCGTTGATGAAACGCATTACTGGCATTACTGAACCTTCCCCTTCGTACAGATACGAACTTTCTCGGCAAACCTTCCAACATCTTTCACTGCTTCATTCCGACATACCAATAGGTTTATGTAGTATGGGAGACGCCTACTGAATGGACCAGGTTTTTTTTTATCTCTACATTCATTTTTTTAATATCTTTATCATAGAGAACTCAATTTCAATGCCTATTACGATTGTTTGTTGTCTTGAGTATCTAATGAATTTTTTCCATCAAAACCATTGACGTGTTCCCAGTTGCCTCATCATTAGGAATCAATTCAGAATGACATGGATTCAATAATTTGAGAAAGTGTTTAGATTGTGAATTGAAAAATGATCAGTAAACAATTTAATAGAACAAAAGATGGACATCGCTTAATAGCTTAACAAATAATAACAAGGGTATCAATGTAAGTATAAATAAATTTTACTTTGTTGGACAAGTTGAGGATTTGGTCTATCAATGACTTGAGCCAAACTAAGATCTTCGTCCTGCTACTTCTTCACTTCACAGCAAATCCACTACTGATAATGTTGGCAGGCATAAAAGCTATTGCCCATACCCTTCCAGATATCTCTGCCAGGTCACAAATAGAGATGGATTTACTAGGATGGGAAACCAACGACGAACTAAACTCTTTGTTGTAGTGGCATTTAAAAGGCCAATAGACACTCACTTCTAATGGCTGCAATTTATGAGTTGTATGTGGTAGTATTATCAAAACAACTACACCGTTCTGGGATGCTAAGTCTATGAAATCAATACTTATGTGTGATTCATGATTGTCTAGAATCAATAGAGTAGGAATTTCCTTGTATTTATTAGAAAATTTATTAGTTGTGATCCCTACTTCATCAACATTCCAAATATTGTTAGGTATGAATTTGTGCTTGATCAATGTCCAATGGAGAATATCGTAGAAATGAACAACATTACTCTTGTTGAATGATGACATTCTGGCAATGGAAGATGCCTCAGGTTTCCTCACAGACAGTTTAAAATGTCTTTTCATAAAACCTCTGAACCATTCCATGCCTGCCTGCTTGTTGACATCTCATGAACTAGGACCTCCAGACTTTGAATGTGGATATTTTTTTCTAGTTTTTGACCATAGTCATACGCCAATTCTCTTAACTTTGTATGGCTTAGTAGGCACTCTGTTAGGCAATAACTTACCAACTCTTTTTCCTCAGCAGCAGTGAAGACCTTCATTGAAGCATTGCAGTATGGATTATATATGGACTGACTAAATCCATTTGGCATTTCCCGCAATTCTTTTATCCTAGGTGTTAGAGTGGAATGCTTTATGCTGTGAGCTTTGCAGCTTGTCTTTCAGGCATGTTATTTTTCAAAACGTCATCCAGAGCACGAACCATATTTTTTGGCTGTCATTCACCCTTTCTGGCATTTGAATTTCTATGTCTCATAATCTAAAATTTATTGATAAATTGTAATGTTTTAATAATTCGTAAAAAACAAAATAAATATTATAAACATAATATAAATGATGAAAATCTAATTATACGCATAAATAAATCAATACGATTAATAAACGAAATAAAGGTCAATTCGGTACAATAACGGCAGTCCGTTCATTACAATCTCAAGTGTTGGTACATTTATCATCACTGTGATAAAACTAGAAAATATATAAAACTTATTTTAGCATCATTTGATGCACAGATAAATGCATCATAAAAATATACAAACTCAAACAAATCATCTCACAAGAAGCTTCGAAAAGAACTAAAAATCGAAGCAGACACAAATTTACTTTTCCAAGACAAAAACGGAGAATGAGGAATTACCGTTTGGCGCATGCAATTATTTAAAGCAATTTAAATGTAATCATAGACGTACTGTAAGCGAATAACAACACCACTACAATTTTCTCCAAAAGTCCATTCGGTACATGATCCATTAAGCCCCACGCTCCCCTATCAAAGATTTCTTCAAATGCTCCAATCTTTAATATTCCCACCATTCAGAGAAATGCCCGCCTGACCTCATAGGTAGTCTTCAGAAAATAATCATTAAGATTTTCACAATAGAAGCACTTCTAGCAATGAAACCTCCCAAAAATGTTAATAGTCAACAAAAGCTCGTGATGAAAAGAATACGCTTAAATAGATGATTGTTGGACAAGTGACGGGCAAACGTCAACCAACAGGCAGCGACTTTTGGCACCTAAATCCATCTCCAACCCTACCTCAAGGTCACGGAAATCGAAGTAGAACTGACAAAAGTCGCTCCTAACTTTTTCCTTTCACTTTTCCAACAATCTGTTCAATCACTTACTCATAAACTTTCACAGATAAATAGACTTATGCGAAGAATGTTATGCTGCTTTAAGCAATAAAGTAGTTTTTATTACATTAAACATAATTTCAAATAAAATTAATTTTTTTTAATATAAAACTTTAAAATAAATATTTACATTAAGAACTACTTTGATTTTCATGTCGTTAGTAGGAAGTTTCATTAATAGAAACATGTTTTCTATCTCTTCAATTTTATTAATTTTTTTAATGATAAAATGAAAATATAATTTTGGTTAATAAATAGTATATCCTACTTTAGTAAAAACTAAGTTTTTGACAAAATTTAAATAAACTGACCTTGAAATAACATTAAAACTTATTTTAAAATATATGAAATAAATACAAATTTAATGTTTAAAAAAAATTATTATTTTAGTTGTTCCGCCCCGACGTGGGCGCTTTGCTAAGAGAAGCTTAATCAGAATCTTTGAACCATACTTACTTTTTAATGACTGTCCATTTTGATTAGTTGGTAGTTTATTCCGAAGGGTGATTCTGCGTTTTTTCTACAGAGAAAGTAAACAATTTTGTTCTTTTTTTGTTGTCTATTATTGTCGAGAGTATGTTGTAAATGTTATATTGGACTCATGATGGCTACTTACGGCCAAAAGTTGTCGTTTGTTTCATGACTAATTGCCGAAGATGAGTCAACTTCTAACTTAAATTTTTGGGCTGCTTATAATTTTTATAAATTATGGATTGTTCTGGTCATGGAACACTGTTTTGATGGAGGTTTTTAGTTTTTGTTCCGAAATTAAGTATTTCTCTGTTTTGTGGCGTTCTTCGCCAGACTAGGGTGGTTTTCGTTGTTAAAGACACCTAACCAATCTCCGACTTCAGATTGATCATTTTTCGATGTTTTGTATAAGCTTAAGTCGACGAATATGAGCAGTTGTTGCTGTTTGCGCCGTGGGATTTAAGTCCGGATATTGATTCCGTGTCTGATAATTACGCATTTTTTGGGTGGTGAGCTCTATTAGTTAAAGCAGGAAATTTAGCCAAGTTTTATATTTGTAAATTTTTCAGGATTATCTGTTTATCAAGAGAATGGCAGCCGTTCGTAAAAAGTTGGTAATCGTAGGGGATGGTGCTTGTGGTAAGACATGCCTTCTGATTGTCTTCAGTAAAGATCAGTTCCCTGAAGTATATGTCCCCACTGTTTTTGAAAACTATGTTGCTGACATTGAAGTTGATGGAAAACAGGTAATGATAGTATAATTTTTTTTAATTGAAGTTGAAGAAAATGACATACTTTTAATGTTTTCTAGGTTGAACTTGCCCTCTGGGATACTGCTGGTCAAGAAGATTATGACAGACTCAGACCACTGTCTTACCCAGACACTGATGTCATCCTAATGTGTTTTTCCATCGACAGTCCTGATTCGTTGGAAAACATTCCGGAAAAGTGGACCCCTGAAGTGAAGCACTTCTGTCCCAATGTGCCAATTATTCTTGTAGGTAACAAAAAGGATCTGAGGAATGATGAGGCTACCCGAAGGGAACTGATGAAGATGAAGCAGGTTCAATTGATTTCAACCATCTAACTGAACCTTTAATTTGAAATTGTTTCATTGCAATGTCTGCTTTATTGTCCAGGAGCCTGTCAGACCAGAGGAAGGCAAAGCCATGGCTGAGAAAATAAACGCTTACGCTTACCTCGAGTGTTCAGCCAAGAGCAAAGATGGAGTGAGAGATGTCTTTGAGACTGCAACTCGGGCTGCTCTTGCCACCAGAAAGAAGAAATCTGTTAAGTGCTCTCTATTGTAGGTGAGTTGCCTGTTAGTCACACTTTCGGCAGATGAGGAAGTGATGACCCGCTACAGTGGACTTGGTTATGAAATTTTCAAACATTTTGTGAGGGCTCATTATAGCTAACGGTTTGGAGGAAGTGATTGTATTGACATGCAAAAATGTAGAAAATTTAAATTGGTTTTTTGTTTTTTTTATTGAGACTTTGATCAGTTGTTCGGTCCGACATTTTGTGTGTTCATCGTTGTCATCACTCTCATGTTGCTGTGACGGCCGTTGCTAACTCGAAATTTCCATTCGCTAGGTCGTTTGATTGCCAAAATTGGAGAGCGGAGTTCTTTCACGGCATTGTGCTTACTACCATCATGTTTTATGCTTCTCAAAATATCTTGGGACATTTGAGCTTATTCTTCACAGAAATAAAATTTATATGAAGATATTGAACATGATCATTGTCTTCTTCTCACTGGCATATAATAGCGATACCGATGGCAACCGCAACAACGACCGATGCCGATCAAAAGATGTCGAACCTCTGCTGTTCGTGTAATTAAGTGATTATCTTGCCTTTGGTTCTGGACTTAAGTTTGGCCGGGTGCACGGAGACTTACGTTCTCTGGGGGTCGTATGAGGAATTATTTATCGTAATTCTAATTGATCTTTTTTTGTTTCATGCATCGGTGTTTCGAGACGCCGCCTTCCCGCTTAGCGCATTAACGGGCCCAGCCGTCCGATCCGAGCTTTGTAGTTTCAGAAGCATGCAATGGAACTTTAATTATGCGCCCGATTGTGGCAGAGCAATTTCAGTTTTTCATGTAGAGATCGAATAAACTGTTTGCATTTCTGAGAGTGTCTTGTTTGTTGCATCTGGCTTTTGGGCACTTGATGGAATGAATAACCAAGTGAAAAAAAAAATTCCCAGCAGGGAAGCATTGTACTAAATGCTTTTGTAGTTGTTTTTTTTTATGTAGTTGCATGTGTTCTGCTTTCTGTCAACAAATAAAAGTTCCAAATTCAGTTTAGGATTGCTCAAAGTTTTCCATTTGTCACTGTCAAAGAACACCTCAAATAACCGTGTCTAAAAGGACTCATTGTGCTTCTGAGATCTTAAGTGATTGTGATTTCGAATGACATATGTGATTCACCTGTAAGTTGTGATTACTTGTACTACAAAACAGGTTTTAGGCTTACATACTTACAAGTTATCAATTAAATTTATTTGAAACAGTCTGCATATAACAATCTGCCCCAAAGTTAATTAATTAATGTCATAGTTCTTCTTTGCCTTGATGACCATCCCCTCCCATGCTTATCATTTCTTCTTCTGGCTCGAGAGGGTCACCTAGTCTTTCAATGTCCTCTTTCTGAAAGCCACCTGGTCCAGGAAGTATGTTGAAGTCATCCATTGAGGGCTTCTTTGCACTGCCATCTGGATTTGGTTTTGATTTTTTCTTTTTCATCACTGAAATGAGCAAAAATGGGATAATGCAAATAGTCGTGAAGTCGTGCGGACATTTAATAATCATCGAAGCCACCTATGTTTTTCTTGAAGCAAGGGGAACCCATCCTCCTGACGTGGCCCTTGATGCAATCGCATTGGAAACTGCCAACGGTGTTGATGCACTGTTCGTTCTCACCGGTGCATGTTAATCCTTCCCCGTCGCATTCGTCGATGTCTGATAAACAAATGAATTGCTAACATTCCAAACGATCGTTGGGGAACCAGTAATATCTTGCTGATAACCTATGCATGAACCATCTTTGAGTGTGAAGCCATCTTTGCAAGCAAGGCATTGGTTTTCTTCTGGTCCTGAACATCTTGTGCATGTTTTGTGGCAAGCTGCAAACGTAATGTAAAGTGAAATCTTTTTTGGTTGAGGATAGGAAATCACCAGATTGAAAATCAGAAAGGAAACTCACCTAAACATTGAAATGAACCTGGAGTGTTGGAGCAATATTGATTCTCTGTGCTGCATCCATGACTTGCATCTTTGCATTCATCCTTATCTGCGAATAAAACACAAGTCTTACAAAATGAAACCATGCATCCGTGCATTCCACGAAGCCCGTTTTTGGACAGCAGCAACTCACCAATGCACATCTTGGTTTCAGCATTAAAAATCCATCCTTCAGCACAGGCATCACAATCCAGAGCTGATCCACCAGAACAGGAAGAGTTGCAAGAGGAATGACATGCTGTCCAGTTTACAAAACAATCAATCTTAATGTTTATGCTGGTGATATCAAGGTGTCAAAGATGGTGATTGACATGTTATCTTCCCCATGTGATGTTAATATCAATTAAGAGGATATCATTCAATGAGAGTTCGATGAAAGTCAGAAATATATTCATTTAAATAGCCATTGTCATTGAGCATGCCTGATTTCAGGTGCAATTGAGATCATTATGAAGACTATTTGTTCATTTCAGACAACAAGAGCCTTGGGACAGGCAAACTCACCAAGACATTCAGAATCCTTTAAGAAGTGATTTGCTGAGCAACTTAGACATTGAGTATGATCTGGACCTGTGCATCCTTGGCATGCTTCATGACACTCTAAAAAAAGCACATTTGTTATTTGTATTAAAAATTAAAAAAAAACTATCAAAGATATCTTTAGACAAACTAAAAAAAAGACTCCAACATTATTCATGGGAATTCACCAAAGTAATTCCAATTCTTGCAAACCTTTGCATTTGTAACTCCCTTCTAGGTTGAAGCAGTATTCATTATGAGGACAGGTTAAGCCTTCTTTGCATTCATCGACATCTGCAAAAGAAGAACAACATTAAACGTAAGACTTAATCGTTAGAATCCTCACAGTTCAAAGACTGTTCGTAGGTTCTTTAGTGAAACAATTAATTTCAATAATGAAGGCTTCTCGTTTTAATCGAATGAAACACACAGAATAATTTTAACCATTAAAAGTAAGTAAATCTGGCATCAATATTCTCTAAAGTTATGTTCAGTTATGTCCTAGAATTAAAAATGATTCGGTGGAATTTCCAAGGTTCTTCAAACAACTTTTGAAACAACCACACTTTTATTTAGCATTACTCATAATGAGCTGGCATTCAGTTTAAACATGAGTTGTAACATCTTATGTATTCTAATGCAATGGCATTACAGGCACATCAGATGTATTAATTATTTCCTGGAAATTTCACAAATTTGAATTTCCATTTCTTCAAAAAGATGAATCACTTTAAGAATGCTCATTAATTCTGATGAAACACTCAAACATTAATTTGTTGAGTTTTAATGTTAAAACAGTAAACCAACAACTTGGAAAGTCTTAAAATGGCTAAACAAATTAAGTAATAAGTTTAAACTTATTGCAAAACCTCACTTGCAATAAAAACATCTAAATGGAGGAGGCTATGACTGCTAAAGAAACTGTCAGAAAAGTAGATAAGAAAATGCTAAGGAGAAGAAGCTCACAGCTGCTAACAAATGAGGATCATTGAGAACATCAATATCAACTTTAAAAATAAATCAATCCACAAACTCTGTACAACCTCCAGAACCAGAAAAGCAATACATCACTGATGCAAGTTCCTAAAGAGTTGAGCTTTGAGTGGATTTTCTGTTGGTAACTCGTGTCAATCAGTTGAAGTCAGAAAAAACAAAAATATGCAAGTTATCTTAAGAGACTTGTGTTCCTCTTGCATGCAAGGTTAAAGTCATGTCTGAGAACAACCTTGCCATGGAAAGTGGCGCCAAATAAGTGATCAGCATGACTTTCAGATAGAATTTAACGGCAATGTAAATAGTCTCGTTATAACTCAAAGACTCATTATAACTCCAGATGAGGAATAACAACAAAAAATCGGAAAATGTGAGCCGGGCCAATTTCACAATTTATCATCACAAAAATATAAATAATCTTAGAAAAGATACAATGTTTAGAGGTTGTAGTCATGAGCCATGTGTCCACTCAACAGAAACTCCAAATCTTGACAATCAATATTGTGAAACTGGCTCTGTACTTAACTTAATGATTAACTGGCAAATGTAAGCAAATGTAAACACTATCATGAACTTCCAAGGAACACATCCTCAAGTTAGTTTTGTATGCTTAATTTATGAACCCAAATGTAGGATTATTAAATTCAGTTAGGATCAATCCTAATCCTCCCTGAGGATTTCATCATATAGGAGGACTTCAAATCCAATAATGGGTGATCAGATAATTTAAAAAGGTATTAAGTATTAAGGAGAAAAAAATAACAAAAAGACTCGGGTGGAGTTGCATGTATAATTTGAAAAAAACATTTTAAAAGCTCAAGAAATAAAATAATAATTTAGTATTACCACCTGCACATCCTTGGTCATTACTGAATCTCCATCCTGACTTACAATCCTCACAACCTGAAGCAAGAGCTGAGTTGCAAGATGTCTTACAGGATTTGTGGCATGCTGTGAAGAGATCAAATCCATGCATTGTCAATTACAAGAACAATAAAAACAATTACTTTATTCATTCTGTTGCAGCCAGACATAATAAGGAGTCTAACAGCTATAAACTTTTATTTCTAGTTTTCTGTAAAAAAAAGTCCCTGATTTCTGCCAAATTACCTGTACAGGTTGGTTTTCCATTCTCATCAGTTTCAGAGAAATATCCATCAGAGCATTCATCGCAGAGTTCTCCTTCAAAACCGGCATCACAAGAACAAATACCTGCACCCGTTCTCTGACCCGAACCCTGGAGATCAACAAGGCTCCTGGGCATTCTTCTCATTTGTTTAATAATACACATAAATCCATGTGATGGATTAATAAATTTTAAAAGTTTGCTAATTTATAAAAAAAAACACTTAATTCTTTAACATCATTACAAAAGATCATTCTGGTTGCTTTCAGCATGAAAGAAAAATATTCGCAAGAGCTCAACACTTGCTCAGTGAAAAATCTGGGTTCAAACGTATTAATATATTTGTTTACATAAAATCCATTTATTTGCACACCTCACAATTTCCATGTCCATTACATGGAGAAGCCCTTCCACCTGGGCAATCCTGGCATTTTGGGCCATAAGTTCCATCTGGACAGCACACTGAAACCAAGTGAAAGCACTATGGTACTAATAATGCTTAATGTATGTGATTTCGACAACATTTTTAGAATGTATTTGAAAAGTACTTTACAAATTTCATAATTTCAAATTTCTCAATGTTTATTAAATTTCCATGTCTGCTAACTTTACCATTAAGGAATAATTAATTATATATGATAGTAGAGTGATTGTTTGGAAATCGATCAATTTAGTAAATTGAAAAGTAACATTGACAAAATGAAGGTGTCTTAATTTTTTTTTACATTGATGGTTTTTAAACATTTTTTTTATTCAATAAAATATCTTAAACACAATTACAAATAACCAATCACAATTTAAACACTCTAAAATCATACATAAGCAATAACTCCAATCAGAATAATTCTTAAATAATCACAAAACAAAAAGCAAACAATGAATGAAAATAGACTGCAAACCTTTCAGAGTTTCTTCGCAAAAATAAGTGAAAAGATTTTTGAGGTTGCCTTTTTTGTGGTGTTCAAACCACCAGATTTCAAGATGTTCCTCATAAATCTCAATCATAGAGTGACACTTTAAAAAAAATCAATGATATTATAAGGTTTAACAACCAATAATGTTAGTAATGCAAGTTCATGCTGAAAAGAGAAGACTAGATATTTACCTCATCTTTATCACTTTCTTCACATGAATTCTCTAATATCTCTAAAAATCTGGTTTCGCTGCAATAATTATTTTAGTAACATTATACTATGTCATATGATGATGTTAGTGAAAGAATGATGGCCATTAAAAATAATATAGTCTTGTATATTAGCATTAAAAAGACCTTCCTGCATAGCTCCCAAATTTTTTTCCTCCCAATTCGTGTTACCCCCTCCAAAATTCGACCTAGAAGTTCGTTCTAAGCCCTGAAAAATTCTCTCAACAATTAGATGTTTCAATGGAACATATAAGCATTCCTTATACTAACCCGATTAAAATTTTTGACGAAATTTTTGCAAGTATCACATTTGTAAGTTCTGTATGTTAAAGATAATGAAAAGCATTGCAATAGCAAAACAACTGCTATAGGGCTGAGGAGCTTAAAACCTATGCTTAACATGCGATCGGGGCCCATTTTGATCAAAACAAATATAAAGTAATCCTAATATAATTAAATTTTGTGCAAAGTAGTACGAGGTTAATAACAGCTTTCCTTCCAGAATGGTCGGTTGTCCTTTACCGGTATTCACGACATTTAAAACACAACACGAGAACTAGTACGCTATTGACCAATTACGATCAGCCACAACATTTTCCTTCATATTTAAAAGTGAATAATTTAATTTAGCTAAATTCGTAACACAAATTGTATATTAACTTACTCAAACAATTACAAATCTTTTAAACAATTTTCCCTTTTCATTTTCTAATACTCATGGATATAGTCCTTCATTTTATAAATCTACCTTCAAGCTCTTCTCCATTCAATGTTACGGTCCAAGATTACATTCTTCAATTCCTTGAGTTATTTTATTTTAGTTTCTTTTGTGGCTTTAATGTTCGCGTTTAAGGTATTTTATTGAGTAAAAAAAATTGTTTAAAAAACCGTCAATATAATCAATGTAACAACATAAATAGACACCTTCATTTTGTCAATGATACTTTTCAATCTAATAAATTTATCGATTGAATATTGAAGAATATTTGATGATTTGAAGACTTAAATAATTTTAAACTCTGCAAAATAATTAACAACCTTAAATGACTCTGATTAATTGGAATATTTATGTAATAATAATGATGATGATGATGATGATGATGATGATGATGATGATGATGATGATGATGATGATGATGATGATGATGATGATGATGATGATGATGTGATGATGGTGGTGTGACGATGACGACGACGACGACGACGACGATGATGATGATGACTGTATTGACAAT
>MPNW01000201.1:166583-179006 GCA_011800805.1 Hirudo medicinalis | reverse complement strand
CATCATCATCTCCACCATCACAACCACCACCACCACCACCACCACCACCACCACCTCCACCATCACCACCACCACCATCATCATCATCATCATCATCATCATCACTAGTGTAATATTCATCATTGTTTCAACTCATAATGCATTTTTTAACGGTCCTTCCAAAATAATATTGCAGTGCAATTATGCACTTAATAAACCTAATTGTGCACTTCTTCCTTATAATATTTATTCGTATTAAGCAAATAAATATGAACAATAATATTAAAGACAACAATATCATTTAATTATTATAGTATTTAGCATTAAAGAAAATCAATGTCTTAAACAGAATATTAATGTCAAGGAAATTTTCAATTCATAATTACATTTAAAAAAAATTATTTTCAGATTTTAACGAAGTCTCTATCGACGAAGATCAACAAGTTCAGTCAACTCCAGTTCGACCCCAGTTTAGCCCCAGTTTGACCCCAATTCAAAGATGTGCCAATTGTTAGTCAGCTGCGTTGGTTTCCTCTTTGACCTTTTGGCTTTTATGGCTTGCGGGGCTGCATTTGCCCTCCCCCACTGGGTGTTCTTTCCCAGTGGGTTCCTTAGGGAAGCCACTGCTGCTATCGGCAAATTCGTGGACAAGTCCAATGTCTTCATGAGGAATCAGTACGAATACGAGGGTCTCCTTGCGAGGGCTTACCCTGATGGAATTTGGAACTATTTCTGGCAAAATGACTTCGACATGGAGAAAGATCTTCCCGGTATTTTTGAGATTTATTTTACAAATGTAATTGCCAATTGAATGATGATGACGACGATGATTATCTTGATGGCTTTGAGGAAGTTAGTGATATGCTGTACTCCGAGATCCGCACTTGGTCAACATCATCATCATCATCATCATCGCCGTCGTCATTGTCATCGTCACGACATCATCGTCATCATCTCCGTGATCAACAGCAACAACAATGATTAATGAAAAACAGATGCCATCAAGGGGATGATATTTCAATGGTGATTAAATTTGTAGAGGTGCTTGATGTTAGCACGATGATGTTAGATTGCTTATGTTGACATGGACGACGACGATGATGATTATGATGATAGCATGGGTTACATTCTTTAATCTATTCATACCAGTTTTTGACATCAACAAATAATGTTCGTTATTAGAATTAGTAGCTACTTACAAATGTTTCATATTTAAATTTTGTACACCTATTCCAAATGAAATGCATCATAACTAATGAGGCCTTGAAAGGACAAAAGCAGTTGACAAATGTTCTCAAAATAAGCAGTCTACCAATAACGAGTAAAACGAATTACTACGGCAATACAGGTGAGAAAGCAGATGTAAGCATCTAATACAGGTGACTGAGATTTTTGAATTGAATGTCCTACTGAGATGTCACACCTTGTCACATTCAAGTGACATGCAAGATGTCAGGACAATGTTTTTCATGTTATTGTAAATAATACTTGTACTTATTAGTAATTTTATAATTAGGTTACAGCTGAAATGCTTTTGATCCAATTTTGTTAGTTAATAAAAGTTTTACTTGTGATTATTTGATTTGCGTTTGTAGTTAAAGCTCGCCTATTTGCTTATTTTGAAATCAGTTGATTTTTTTTAGTCGATCATAGTTTTTTTTTATTCCAGAAATTTTGTTGACTTTTAATATTAATCCTCTTTTATGTATTTTCGATATTTATAAAAAAATATTCACAACTATTCGAAAGTTGATTTACCGAAATACTCTTCTCCAAAGGAATGGGTGTGCAGGTTGCCCGAATGTTTTGCGTTCCTGCATGCGGCGGTAATGGCAACAGTCGTAATGTGTCGTAATCGCAACCCAGCCTGTACCGACAGGGAGGGCCCTCGGAGGTGCGCTATATAAATGGTAGATCGATTAAAAAGTGCCTTCACATCCTACCCGGATAAGCAAAGCACTCAAAAGATCGGCTAATTGCAACTGCAATTTCAGCTTTCCTCCTTGTTAAACCCCGAGTTCAAAACAATTTCAGGGCAAACTTGGAACAGATTTGGAAATTTGAATATTTACCTCGGTATATTTTGAATGTTCAGGCCCCTTATTCGACGAGAAAGTATTAACGTGACATGAGGACCTTTGTTGTCGTCCTAATCCCGTTGTATTTAATAATACCATAGAACATGTTATCCCTGTTCTATTTTCATCATCTGCCCTTGCGACAGTTTCAAACGCATTTTAAGATTTCAACTCCCTTAATAGCGTTCTATCGCAATGCTTCAACAAGGCAACTTGTCAATATTGTCATTATTATTATGATGTCAATATTTTATTATTATTATGTCAATATTTTATTATTATGATGTCAATATTGTCATTATTATTATGAAGTCAATATTTTATTATTATTATGTCAATATTGTATTTGTTATTGTGTCGTTATTATCATTATTATTGCTATGTCATTGAATCATATTATTATGATGTCATTATTATTAGGATGGCATTATTGCCATTATTATTATTATTATTATTATTGTTGTTATTATTATTATTATTGATATCATTATTATTATTGTTATTATTATTATTATTATTATTATTATTATTATTATTATTATTATTATTATTATTATTATTATTATTATTATTATTGTTGTTGTTATTATTATTATTGTTATTATTATTATTATTATTATTATTATTATTATTATTATTATTATTATTATTATTATTATTATTACTCTTAGTAGTGGTGATGTTGTTGTTGTTGTTGTTAATGCTAGTGATGTTGCAATCACAATCATCACCGGTCGTCCTACTCCTTCCTGTCTGTTGGCGGAAACAATCGAAAGAAACATGGCGTCTGTTTGTTTTGTTTTTTCCTCTGTTCAGAAATTATTAAATGCGACCAAATATGAAATGAAAAATGTTGGAAAAATAAGAATTATTTTATAATTGTAAAAATGAGAAAAATATGAAATATTTTATAATTGTAAAAATAAGAAAAATAAGAATTATTTTGTAAATTGTAATTATTATTTTTCAAAATTCTCGAATTATTACGAGTTGATTCGGAATAAACAGTTTGCGAAAATCCGTGCAAATTCTAATTTAATTGAATTTAAAATGAACATATTTAACGACTTTCCACGACGATGAAGTCCATGGTAGCGGTGATGATCGTTTCGTCACATGGCACGGTGGTGGGCCAAGTGACGGGCAGCCACTATGGTCAGTTCTGCATAGATTTCCAAAGGGGTAGGGTTAAGGTTATGTATAGGGTAGGATTAGGGTTATGGGTAGGGGTCGAGGTATGGCTAGGGTTAGGGTTAGGGGTATGGTCAGGGATGGAGTTAGGTATGAAAAGTCGCTACCCCCCTCCCCCCCAGCACGCTCGACAACCGTTATCACGGAACGTTTACACGGAAAAATTCGCCTGCAACGGTGCACCATCCATCTCCGTCACAACGGAGTGGAGCACAATTTTTCACGGCAGAAAGAAAGAAAGAAAGGAACCAGAAAATGGAAAAGGTTTCGGGCAAAAGTCTCTCAATAATCATTCATTCTCATTCCACCGTCGCTTTCCTTCGGTTTTTGACCAGTCATTCGCCTCGCGGTCCAGGCCGGATGCCGGACGTTCGTACCACGTCGCCCGAGGCGATCGCCGGTCGAAAAGTCGTCTGTAATCTGCATCTGTAATACGGCCTGCCTCGTGTTACGAGTTGAGGTTTGAGAATAACTTGGTGAGGGATGGTTGCTTGCGGGGGAGTGTTTGTGAATGATTTAGTCGTTGTCTGGATGTTTGACTGCTTCTCTGAGGCTGTGGGCGGATATGACGTCGTATTATTATGTGGTAGTAGTAGTTGTAGTAGTAGTGGTTGTAGTGGTGGTAGTAGTGGTGGTAGTAGTGGTGGTAGTAGTGGTGGTAGTGGTGGTAGTAGTGGTGGTGCTTGTAGTTATGGTAGTAGTAGTGGTGCTTGTAGTGGTGGTAGAAGTGGTGGTAGTAATGGTGGTGATAGTGCTAGTAGTAGTGGTAGGAGTGGCAGTAGTAGTGGTAGTAGTAGTCATTAAAATATATTGTCATTAAAAATAATAGTTGTTCAATATTTTTAAAACATGAGAAACATATTCCACGCATATCTCCTTTTCCCGCAAACATTGAATTTATAATAAAATTAAATAAATATTTAATTGAAATAAAAACACAAAAATAAAAATGAAATTCACTGAAAACGTGTTCTCCATAATTCCTTGATGGATTCTAAATTCAGCTCCTCCTAAATTCTTCATCGATTGTAAATTTTATCGATTAATATTTTATTTCATAATTAATTGTTGCTTAATGTTTCAACAATGTCGTTATAGTTATTATTGTAATTATATTTATTACGCTTGTATCATAATTATGTAATTATAAATGTATTTATAATAATTGTTTGATTATAATAATAAAAATTAAATAATTAATATTAAATATAATAACTATTTGATTATAATAATAAAAATTAAATAATTATTAATTATAATTATAATAATAGTTTTTATGATTATGATTATTTATAATTATGAACGGATCATAATTATGATTATAACTATATTTTAAACTCACGATCAAACCATTATTTCGATGGAGGGCAAAGGTCAATTGGGGTCAATTGCCAGCCAATCGGAGACGCTGATGAATTCCGATTTGATCACGTGATCATTCAATCAGCCAACCAACCAATGACGAGGAGGGAAGAAGTCAAAGATCTTTGTGACTTAATAATGACGGACGGGATGATTTTCCCTGTAATTGTTCGATGAATTTCGATGAATTTCGAATTAAAGAATAAAAATATTTTATTGAAAATAATAGTTTGAAAAAAATCGAAATGAAATCAAATCGTTGCGTTCAAAAAGTCGACTCTAATCCCAGTCGGTAATCTTTCTCTGGTCGCATCTTTATTGCATGCTTTTGGTTTGCATCTTGTCGTATGTTTGTGTTTGTGCCTTGTGTGCTTGTATGTTTGTGTTTACGTTTGTATGTTTGCGTTTACGTTTGTGTATTTGTGTTTAGGCTCTGTATGTTTGCTTATTTTTGTATACTTGTGCTTGCCGTTTGTATGCCTGTGTTTGTGACTAATATGCTTGTGTTTACGCTCTATGCTTGTTTATGCTTGTATTGTTGTTATTGTTGATAATGATTGTATTGTTGTTATTGTTGATTATGATTGTATTGTTGTTGTTTGCTTCGCGGCACTTAAAAACCATCAGATGAGTCATAGGATGCTATTTATTTGCAGACGTTAGCAGAAATAATTTCTTGAATTGTTTTCACTAATTGTGCAATCTTAAAAATGAGTTGTTTTATTTCAGACGATGATAATGATTTATTTTTGTGATGATAATAAATAATAATAATAATTATAATAATATTAATGTAATAATAGTAATAATAATAGTTAATTTATAATGCGCCATTTGCATAGCGTCAGAGGCACCCGCGTCCTTATTGGCTTCATGTTGGTGTCCTGAAGAGGTGGGTCTTCAGGTGACGTTTGAAGAGCTCCAGGGATTGTTGAGCTCTTACGAGGGGATAATGCGTTCCGGACAGCAGGAGAGGCATAAGAGAAGACTCTGTTTGCCTAGGGACGATTTGGAACTGGTTGGAAGTTCTGGTAGTTTAATGATGGAAGATGAACGAAGACCAGGTGCATGGCGGCGGAGAATGTGGTGATGGAGATAGGGTGGATTGCATGTCGCGAGAGTTCGATATGTCATGAGGGCGATTTTGAAGATGATACGACAATGGAATGGTAACCAGCGCAATTGTTTCATACATTCAGTGCTATTAAGGATGGGGTTAAGAAGAACAAGTTTAGCAAGTTTGTTTTGTACACGTTGCAAGGAATGGATCAAAGAGGCAGATGTACCCTAAAGAAGGGAATTGCAGTAATTCAGGCGAGAAAGAACAAGACTGCGTGCAAGGGCAGAAGTTATGTCGACGGAGAGGAGCAGACTGATATGCTGAATTGCACAGATGAGGTGATTGCATGATTTGATGATGGAGGCGGAATGTTCTTTTAAGCTGAGGTGAGAATCAAAAGTAACACCGAGGAGTTTAAGAGTAGAAGAAGAAGGAAGGAGGTGCCTGCGACGTTTATGGAGGATGGGAGAGACAGAGTTTTTAGGCGGACAGGTGTGCCGATGAACATAATTTCGGATTTCTGCGGATTCAGTTGAAGAAAGTTTACGAGATGCCAATCATTGATTACATCTGTGCACTTTCTGAGTTGATCGGACATGCAATGGCTGGAGAGGATAGAGAAGAGACTTGGGTCATCTGCGTATTGATGGAAAGATACTTCGATGTCATGAATTAAGTTGGACAAAGGTGAAGTGTAGGTTGTGAACAGCAAAGGTCCCAGGACAGAGACCTGAAGAACGACAGCAAGAAGTTCAACTGGAGAGGAATGGTCGCCAAGTTTCACGTATTGGATTCTATTAGAAAAGTAAGATTGTATCCAAGGCCATCGATTCGATAATGATAATAACAGATAATAATTGAGAAAATACATTTATTATTTCTTACTAATATCCTATATTTTACATAATTGTATAACATTTTTATGAATGCCGTAATTCGGATATTCATTGTAATTCTATTATTAAGTATTTTATAGTTTTTTCTTTTTATTTAAGATTTTATGTCTTAAATCATTCGTGAAGGGAATGTTGCCATGGGCAGACAATGACATTTTGATGGCGCAACATCATGCAACTTCTCATTACATCTCTGAAATAAATTCATGAAGTTAGATTGAAGGATAAAAATTATTTAACAACGTAAATAATATTTATAAACAATTACAAAAACGAAATCTAAATTAATTGGAAATATAAGTTAACAATTACAAATAAAGTTACATTGAAATATTAAAAAGGAAATTAACGAATAATATAAAATAATAACATTAAAGTAATTCACTTTAATTTTAAATTTATTCTCCGAGAATTTTAATACAATTTCCCAATAAAAGCTTCATTTTATCACAAGAAATGTTTTCAAAGAATCCAATTGCAAGGGAATCCGGGAAGTTGAGTTCTTGTTTTAAGTTGGAGTTAAGTTGAGAGGATTCCGTTGGAAACTCTTTTAATCATTTCACACTTTTTACATTTTTACATTTGCCTGAAAAGGAATAATTTTTGGAATAACTTCTTAAATAATGATTTTAAAAAGTCAGTTTCTGAAGATTTACTTTTTATTTTGAAATTTTTTGTTATTATTTTACACTTATTTTTCTTACTTGTATTTTGTACAACACAACAAGAATAGTATTTTGTTGCAACTTGCAACAATTTACAACATCTTCCCGAGACTTGTATCGGCAGAATTTGCCTCGAATCCAGTTTTGAAGAAGCCATGTTTGTAATTTTTACGCTGTTGAAGTGAGTTATTGAAAATTATGAAACCAAAAAGAGCACGTAAACCACAAAGATGGAGAACAACTTCAGCAACAAAACATCTGGGCAGACGAGGTTCCAATCACCTGAGTGCTTTTGTCAATTTGGGCGGGAAATGTTGATTTATGCTTCCTTAACATTCAAACACTGAATATTAATGAGCTTCTGATGGAGATACCATTCCGATTGGTTGATTTAAATCTAATTAATATGTAATAAAGTGCCAAGGGTAAAAAGTCAAGTCTTATGAAAGTCCAATTTAACAAATAAATTTTTAAATTGTAAATGAGAACAATTAAAATGAATTCTTAAAATAATTGAATACATATTCAGGATATACTGAATTGATGATAATAATAATCAGAGATTCTATGATCAATATCATAAAGATCAAAGAACATGACATCTTTTAAAATCGGAATGAAATGAGGAAAAACATTCACGCAGAAAGTTTCTGGAACTTCGTGAGAACGACTCTGTCGAAACTTTCACATTTTCAACTCGAAATGTGAGGAAGGATGAACTTTTTCATTCGAAGATGTTCAAAGTTGAAAGGATGATGATTGTGATGAAGAAGACGGCGATGCTGATGATGACGACTGTGATGATGTTTTGGGTTGATTTGGTTCGATGTTTTCTTATTTCCTGTGATCATAATCCGTCCGTCAGGAAATCATCAAACCATCAAAACCATAAATTAATAGTGCTATTAAATATCATTGAATTCTTTAAAATGTCTTCAGTTAGAGCGATTAATTAAATAATTTGAAATAAACGTACTAATTAGACGTTTTCAATCTCTGAAAGAAATTAAATTTTAAATCCTTCCTGAATTTCGATGCATTCATTAATAATATCACATCAATTTAAATAATAATTAGATATTAGTAATTACTTTTGTATTTATCCGATCTTTTGAGTGCCTTATGTATCTGAACAGATATCTTATGTATCTGTGAAGGCACTTTTTAATCGATCTATCATTTATGTAGCTCCCTTACCCAAGTGATTCATTCACTTAGTAATTAATTATTTCAATAAATTGTTTAAAAATCGCCAAAGACTGGCACAAGGCAGCTCAGGCCCTGTACACGTTCGGCATTGTGATTCTCCTGTCGACAGTTCTCCTTGCATTCCTCCATGTTGCTTGTCGTTGCTGCTGTCAAAAGGCTTTCTCATTGGCCACTGTCATCGGAGCACTCATATTTGCTTCCTGTTAGTTTCGCAAGTTTTTGTCTTAATTTATACATTAATAGTTTTATTTCATGGTAAAGTTGATTAAATTTAATGTTAAGATTAATATTTGAATAAAAATTAATTGTTAATTATTTATGATTGAATTCAAAAAGGATGGAAAACAAATTGTTTACATGTGTTTGAATGCTAAACTGATGGAGAGAGTAAGAAAGAAAGAAAGAAAGAAATGCAAAATGAGAAACTTGGATATTTTCAATTTTTAGTTTTCAATAAAAACACCAATAATATAATATCAAAATGTAATAGAAAACCTCAAACAATTAAGAAGGAGAGAAAAGAGGAAGAAAAAAGAAAGAATTAAAACATTTTTTGAGATTCTCAGGCTGGAAAATACTCCAAGAATGTGAAAAGATGGAATCATCGAAGGATGTGGTAAGGATGAGGGATGGTTGAACAAGGAAACAAGAATTATTTTCAAAATGAATGGAATTATTGATGAAATGTTTAAATAATTTAATAATATAATTTAATATTATGTTAATTATTAAAAAAATTTTAATTTTCAAAATATTAATTTAATGAGGAATAGTACGTTGCAATAAATTAATTACAAATTAAATGTAAAATGATTAGCATGGAAATAATAAAGACACACTTAAAATCAATTGAGAAGGTTGAAATATTTAATAATTATTGAAAAATATTTAATTACGAATTATTAATGGTTGAAATAGAAAAAAAGTTATCAGCTGAAAATCACTTCAGAAGTTATTTTTTTTAAATTAAACAAATAAAAAAAATACAATTGGATTTTCACAATACAATACAATACAATACAATACAATACAGTACAATACAATACAATACAATACAATACAATACAGTTTCATTTCATCAGAAACTGAGATCTATAAACCTCTGAGAATTAAAACGTCTCCAACTGATGTAATCAGCCTAAATATATTTTATTTAATAAATATTATTAATGACAAAATTATGAAATCGGCCTAAATATATTTAATTTAATAAATATTATTAACGACAAAATGGTGGACAAAATGCACCAGTAATTGAACCAAATAATAAAAATGAAATTGTTTTTTTAATAAAAACCGAATTTAAAATATGTTTTCAGTCGTCCTTATTGGTGCAGCCGTTGGAGTGTTCACAGCTTTCCAGCACATGGAGAATAATGTCCAGATCGACGGCAACGGGAGAGGTCAGTTCTACTACTCCGTGTATGTGGCTGCCGGAGGACTGTTGGCAGCCCTGCTGAGTGCCATCCTCTTCCTCTGTGATGGCTGTCAGAGGCAGAGACCTTACGATGGCTACGAAACTGCTCGCATGATCTGAGTTCAACCGAGGGCTGAGGAGTGGTTGAGGAATGGCTGAAGAATGGACAAAACTTGTTGTTGACCACACTTTGGGAATTTTTGTTGTTGAGTCGATTTTGATTTGCTGTGTTTGTCTTGAAATTTGTTGATTATTATTAATTTATTAAATGCCTGTTGATTGTTCAGAGGATTTGTAGTAATTCTTCTTTTAATCGGTGACCAGGTGCGACTGTATTGATTCTCACTGATGATTTCTTTCTTTTTATCAAATAATCTCTTGATTCTTTTATTTTTCTGGTTTCCTTGATTGAAAATTACTATAAATTACAATTATTACGATTAATATTACAATTACGATCGTAGCAACTACTGATTTAATAATTATTTCACTTATTGAATATTAAATTTGGTGGCACGAACAACCTCAGGAAATGAACCTCAGATTGAGAGCAAACTAATTACAGTTGCGGACAAAACATTTTCAGTTACAGCCATGGACAAAAGATGATCTTCACTAGTACTAACATTTCTTTCTCGTCTATTCCTGTTTTTCTCATATCTTTGTAGAATTTGTTTGTTGCTGAAAGATGGCTTGAACCGTTCATACGATGATACTCTAGTCGAACAATGTAACTGTCAATGAAAACAACCAATGAACTAATTTTGTTCCAAATGCTCTAACAACTGTCACTCACCGCTTCTTTCATGTTTGTTTCCGACCAAATGTTGTCGATTTAAGTAGTTAAGAGAGAAATTATGAAGTTTTAACAATTATTTAGAAGATGTCAAGTTTGAATGTCGATTAAAAATATATTTTTCATTTCAAATAATTTTTTCGTATCTAATTTCGTTTATTATTAATGATCCACCGAAGTAAATATATACTTAATGCAAAATAATACAAATTATATTTTTAAAAACGAAATTGTGACTAATTATTTATATGGTTGAGTATAATGAGACTATTTCATAATGAATCAATTACATAAATTATGTAATAAAAAATATTCAATTATGTTGAATGAAATATTATATGCTAAAATATATACATTTGTGTGCACTTAGGAAAGATACTGCAGACCAGAACATTTGTAGTTATGTAATAGTGGTCTCATTTAATAGTGCATCAACCTCTTAAACAGCGCAATAACGCTGATAATCTTCCGAGTGCACTGGGCAAACCCAGGAAGGCATCCCCAGTCAAATGATAAGTTGAACACCGCTGCGTGATTATTTGCTGAATAGGAATATTTGATATTGTGTGGAATATAGGAGAACATGTGCGGGATCTTACGTCGGATGATAAGGCTAAACTTAATTGTCGTCCTCTGGTCCAGAAATATGCTGAATGTAATTACTTAGTGACACAATTAATCATTGCCATTCGTCAGGGCTACAAAAATATTAATAATAAACGAACTTGAGTTAATAACTCGGAGACCACACACATTCGCAGCGGTTTATCAAATGTCGCCCATAAAGATTCAAATTTTAATCTATAAATTTTTGTTCAATTTTTAAATTGAATTTTAGAGGATGTCTTGAATGCTTTAAGTTATAATATGCAATAAATTTACATTCCTCAAAATATTACCATTTCTTTTTTTAAAAGCCTTCTACTTTTAAAGTAAAATCTCTCTCGAAGTCTCTGTTAAATTCAAAACATTTTCAAACAATCAAGAAAAAGCTTTATTTAGCACAAATTTATTAATAAAAACATGCGAAAATGATATTTTGAGATGAGGAAAAACTAACAAGATCTTTCTGAGAGATTACTTTTGAAGACAAATTGACCTTAAAATACACAAAGAATAAAACTGGTTTCATCTTTTTCTTTATTGACATTATTTATTGCCCACCACTGAAAAATGAATGATCTTCAAGACTAAGTTTTAAGGGTCCTTCATTGGCGAGAGATGGTCAGTCCGAAAATTGGCTTGGATTTCCTCTGAGAGATGTGATGTCACACCAAGAAGCATCACGAATAAAATTATTATGGCCGCTAAATATCCACGTTAGTAATTCCTCCAGACCACAATAAGAAGACCACAACTCCAGAAGAATCATCATCTAACAAACCACACGTCGCTTGAGGGAGCGAAATGATAAAGAAATGATCGCATGACCATCATATCCGTCGATATTGCGTCACCAGCCCTTCTTGATGAAGACGCTCAACGAGAGGATGGAGATGCAAGACAGTACATAACTGAGGGGTACTTCATCCTCAGTCAAGATGCAAACAACCGTTCCCAAGGCAACGAGGAAGGCGAAAGTCAACGCCAACCTCGGGTCAACTTTTGACCAAACCTCGTCCAGCACGGTTCTTTTGTTGACACCCGCTGGACCTTGAACTTCTACCGATTGAGAAATCTTTCCTGAATCAACCGACGACCAAGTGTTAGCTTGATTGCTGTGGTCATATTTGTAGTGGTGATGATTGTAGTCGTCAGTTGCATCAGTCG
>MPNW01000201.1:103892-138417 GCA_011800805.1 Hirudo medicinalis | reverse complement strand
TATTATTATTATTATTATTATTATTATTATTATTATTATTATTATTATTATTATTATTATTATTATTATTATTATTATTATTATTATTATTATTATTATTGCATATTCAAAACTAATGTTACATTGGTTACGTAAACACTTTGATGAACAGAGCAGAATTAAAATAGTGAAGCAGAACTTTCATCTGATTCTCCCATTAAATCATTGTTTGAGGTCATCAAATATTCAACTTTTGAATAATCATAAAACAACTCATTATTATTTAAATTAATTAAAATACTCAGGGCTTCCAAGGATATAAATCTTTGGGTAATCAAAATAGTCGTGTAAGCCACCCCAAGAAAGCTTTACTTATAATTTCAATTTAAATATTATCAATTATTTCAGTTATTTTAATCAGCCTCATTAGTATGCAAATTTATTTCAGACACCAAAACAACTCTATCCAATCTGCAAGCTCAATGAAGCAAATTATTCGGAATTGCATAAATCTAATAAGAGCCACGTGGACCAATCAGATTCGTGCAAACATATCACGTGGGCTGCTTTATTTGTTTCCAACACAAGCACTGTAAATAAAGTCTGGCAATGTTGACGGTAGCTACATTATCAATTATCATTATTGATTAAATCAAATCAATTATTTTTATTAATTAAATTCAATCAATTATCATTAATATTAAGCAAATTCATTTCAATTCGCAAATTCATTCAATTAACATTATTAATTAAATTACGTTATCAATTATCATTATTGATTAAATCAAATCAATTATTTTTATTAATTAAATTCAATAAATTATCATTATTAATAAACAAATTCATTTCAATTCACAAATTCATTCAATTAACATTATTGATTAAATTCAATCAATTATCATAAAACAAATTCAATCACTTATTTCAGATTTGGACAAATATGAAGGTCATTTTTTATCCCAAAGAAATTGAGTCACCCTCAATCACGCAGAAAGTTGAACTTGTTTATATTTAAGGGAAGCTTTTATGAATGTTTAGAAATTCTTATTTTAAAATGATTCATGGTTTATCTCGCATAAAATATTTCTCTTCAAAAAGTTCCAACTAAGCCATTTAAGTCCATCACCTGCTTCCTCCTCCTTCTCCTTCAAAGTCATCATCATCATCATCGTCATCGTCATCGTTATCGTCATCGTCGTCGTCGTCGTCGTCATCGTCATCGTCATCATCATCATCATCATCATCATCACCATCGTAGCGTCGTCGTCACCTTCACAGTCATCATTGTCATTTCTCTTTCATTTGTTTTCGTGTTTAATGAATATTTCTAAAATAATTGCTGCAAAATTTTAAGCAGATGTTTGTAAATATTTTTAGAATTAATTTCTTTCCTTTCATTACTTCTGCCTTGTGTGTGACATCATCCAAGCACCTCTTCTTAAGCATTATTTGAAATTAATTCAATTTAAAACAAGTTTGTAAAAGCCACGAAAACCTCCTGTTTAAATGGATTTGAAAGAAAATCACTTTCATTTGATTTTGTTTTTCTCTTCTAATTTTTTCACAAATTTTTAATTCACAAATTAAAATGATAAATTTTATATTTTATTGAAAACTAAAATTCTAATTCCAATAATTTTATTAAAAAAATACATTTTAGAAGTAAATTTGTCTAACATTCAACATCAAAAATAAAAGCAGAAATATTTCATGAACCATTATTAATTATAATGTTATTATTCGTTATTAATGTTATTTTTATTTAAAACAAGTTTTTTTATTTTTCTTTTAGCTTTTTTTTTCGTTTTTAGAGTTTCATGGTTAATTTATATCTTAAGTTGAAGCCATCAATCGATTCATTGAAGTCTCTGTTTGATGGAGAATCAAGGACGAATGAACATTAATTCACGAAGAGGTCCAAAGATGGAGGTCGGTGATGGCAGCAGTCGTAATGTGTCGTGTTCGCAACCCAGCTTGCACTACCACAAGCGCCCTTGGGAAGGAGCGCTATATAAATGATCACGATTTGAGATGTTCATGGTGTATGGTGTGCATATTGAAAGTTGGCGATGGTTACAATAATTGTTGTGGGATGGCTAGGTTGTTGAGGGTGACAGTGACAATGATAATGACGGTGATGGTAACGATGATGATGATGATGACAATGACAGTGACGATGGTGATGATGATCACAATGACGGTGACATTGACCATAATGCTGATGATGATGATGATGATGATTTACATAATAATGATTTTCGTGGTGCTGATGACTCATCTTAAATCCTAATCGTCATTAGCGGCTGATTTCAGCAAACAATTCACTAGATGTTGAGTTTTCAAAGCCTTCATATGGCTACATCATCATCGTCATCGTCATCGTCATCATCATCATCATCATCATCATCATCCTGGAATTGTCACATTATTCCTCTCGGCTTTCTAGCACATGAAGGATGAATTTATTAATTTTTTTGAAATTTTTATTATTATTATTATTATTACTATTATTTTTATTATTAATATTATTATTATTATTATTTACCATTGCAATAACTTGCATTTTAACATATTTATTAAATCAAATCAATTGTAGTTAAATCATCATCAACATCATCAACATCATCAATCCCGCTAGTTAAATTATGGCACGACACCCGACGCACCTCTGTGACACCTGTACGAGATTTCCAGGTAGACTTTGAATTCCTTGAAACAGGGTCCATTACTGTTCAGTCTTGGATCAGGTACCCTGATGCTGCAATTGGATCTTCCCGAACATATGACGTCAGCAATGGCCGTGACGTCATCGTAGCACCCGAGGATCCCAAAGTCCTCTCCGACGCACCTGCCAATTCTCATGCGACCGTAGAGGGCGGAGGTTATGATGATGATCTCCTTGTTTGGTTTGCATCTCGCGTGGAACGTCTCAAAGTCACAATATTCACGAAAGTTGTCGATCGAGTTGGGTGCTGGAGATGTAGGTTAATGACGATAATAATTATAATTTATGCTAATTTATTAATGACATCATAAATGGTGATTTAATTCATTATTTCGTTGTTAACATTTTATTGTTCAAGTAATGCATTCAGAATTACAAAGAATGAAAGTAATATGTAGGACATGTCTGTTTAACGTGATTATTGACAACAGATATTATATTTATAAAATCATTTAAATTGCTTACAATTTGAATTTTTTTAATTTAGGAGAATGACATTGCAAAAACAAATTATCATAGTAAAAAGTGTTTAAAAGCGATTAAAATTAATTTGAAAGCGAAACCATAGAAATCCAAAAATTGCTGAAGTCGAAAGTGAAGTTTTCCCACCTGCTTTCAAGTGGTTTTCGAGCAGAAATAAGAAGGAAATTATCAACCAATAAACTTTCATATTTTATAAAAATATTATTTTATATTATTTAATTACTTAATGTATTTTATTATTTCACGTAAGTATTTGTGCAGTTTACTGTACAACGTCATATGGTTTTACATTTGTGAATATCGAGAATTAATTGTAATTAAAGGTAATTGGGTTTGTTATTGTTCGTAATTATCATTTTCACATTGCAATTCATCAACGTGGATTATTATTATGCGTTAATTATTAATAAATTCATTATATCATCACATGTTAACAAATCGTCATAAATATAACTGAGCATTATAATTTAATTATAATTTATTATGATCATATTAATTTTATTATGATCATATTAATTTTACTTAATATTCAATTAATATCGACAAACAAGCACGTCTCTGCATTGCCAGCCTTAAATTATTAGGTTACATTGAGAAATAATGCAAGCTATCAACGGACAATATTTTACATTTCATATAATAAATCGTTCAATAACAAAATTACAAATTCCAGTTAATGTTTAAACTTCATAGAATTTTTAAATTTCAGTTATTTTTTTATTTCAGTTATTTTTTAGATTTCAGTTAATTGTTAAATTCCAGTTAATTAATTTTCTTCACGTACGACAGCCGACAACGTAATCGCTTCAAGGGGGTCCACCCAACTGAAAACATTCCAGTTTTATAGACAAGCTCCAATGCGCACAGGATGCTTCATTTATTTACTTTAAAGTTTATTTATTCTTGTTTTACAAATATTTCTTCCGTGAAGTACAATAATTAATTGAAAATTAGTAATTATCCCATGATAATTTTGTTTATGCATGATTTATAAATTTTGCTGCTGTGGATTTTAATGTCCCTTTAATCAGTTGGAACTTGCGTTATTAGGAGGAATTTGAAGTAACTGTAATAATAAGGAACGTAATATTAATGAAATAATTATTATGATTATAAATATAGTATTATTTAATAGTAATAATCGCGATTGAAATTTTTGTTGTCAAACGAAATAATATTTGTACATTCAAGTTATTTAATTAATTAATTAATAATGCATAATAATAATAATAATAATAATAATAATAATAATAATAATAATAATAATAATGATAATGATAATGATAATGATAATAATAATAATAATAATGATAATGATAATGATNCATTCAAGTTTATTTAATTAATAATAATAATAATAATAATAATAATAATAATAATAATAATAATAATGATAATGATAATGATAATAATAATAATATCAAAACAACACGAGTTAGGATCGATAAAATAACATAATAAAAAGTAGAAAACATTCTTTATTTTTAATCACCTCATACCTGGTCTTCCTAAATCTTCAATGGAACCTCGAATTAAAATTATTATTTTTATTTATTGTTAGTAAGTGATTAATATTTTCCTTAATTTATTATTATTTTATTATTATTATTATTATTATCCAATAAAAAAAAATTGATTTTATTGTTGCCCAGGTCATCAATTTTATCTGAATTAAAGTGGACCAGACACTGTCGAATTGTTGGCCAACATTAATCAGAACAATTACTAAAATTAATATTATTATTATTTACTTAATAATTAATTTTATTAATTACTTCAATCACTATCTAAAAAGAAATGTTTAAGGTTGAACTTCATCCCTTTTTCGCTTCTTTTTCATCATTTAAAACTTTTTTAAATTGCATCTTCTGTTCTCAACGATGCTTAGAATGATGATATTCTCTCGGATTTCACTCGGATACCTTTGGACAAATCTGACATTTTCTGGCTTCATTATTAATATATTATTAGTTATTACTAGGGCTGCAGATTATTCTGCGTTAACGCTATGATGGACACATCAATAGACTCGTTTGACTCAGCAACTGGCTAAATGTGAATTAGTGAACCACAATAAACTGTTTCTAAACTAATATTGTGAGCATTTTATCTTGAATAAAATTGAAATTTATTGAGTAATTGGTAATTATTTGATAAATAATACGGTGCGATTAATCGAGATTAAAAAATTTAATCCATCTGCAGCCCTGATTATTGAATTATTAAATCAAAAATATTTATTATTAATTCTCATATTTCTGAGGTCTGGATGCAGCGGTAATGTCAATAACTAATAACAGTCGTAATGTGTCGCAATCCAACCTGCATTGCCTGGATATGCTCGCTTAAATACAAATGCAAGTACAGTACATTTGATGACATTTACGACTCATTATCACATTCACCGTCTTTTCCACCACCACCACCATCATCATCATCATCATCATCAAATGCGATCAAATGGAAACATTCAGCTTCACTCATTTAAAACATTTCACATAAGAGCATTTATTACGTAATTAAAAGTTTATAAAGTTATCATTTCCTCTTGAAAGTCTCTGTGAAATTCAGAAAAAGCCAATTGTTTCATTATCAATGGTTAATTAGCAATTAGTTACTAATTATTTATTAATTAACTACTTAGCTCATATTCATTCTCTAAATCTATCTTTAAGCTTTTTTCCATTCAATGTTACCGTCCGAGGTTATGTTCCTCAATTCTCTGACAAATAAAAGAACATTTTCAGTCTTGCTTGTTCACTCTCCTTTACCTGTTACTTACAAAATCCTTCAAATTGTCCTTCTTATATATATTTTGGCATATTTTAATTACTTTTTCGCATTGATATTCGTTTGTTAGGTGTTGTCAGCACGTTTGCTCGAAAAATAATAACAACAATTTTTAATGTGCATATTTACTTTTTCGGCTCAATAAAAAAAAAAAAACAATAATAAGAGGGCAGGCACTTGAGTTATGTTATTTTATTTAACATTAATGTGCTCCGCGTGTTGAGATTTATTTTAAACAATAAATGACGATAAAATTCCTCCAAAAACAATTATTTATTGCTACCTATTAAAATATTTTATCAACAAGACCATGGGGATTTATTGTTACATTCTGATGATGACGAATCATTGGCATATAAAGTGTAAATATCACGTTCAACGATGTCATCGAATGAATGTATTTGCGTGGAATGATGATGAAAAAATTAACGTAGTACGAGGATGGAAAGAAGAACACGGAGGAGGAAAAGAAAGAAAGAAGTTTTTTTCTTCCCGAAAATTGACCTGATTGAAGGAGACAGACCATGGAGAAACGCATTCGCCTGCCAAATTCAAAGAGATTGGCGCTTCGTCTAGAACTTGGAAATGTTTGGAACGAAAACAAGTGATACAAGGACTATTAAATATTACATGTAAGGAACGTTGTGGCAATAAATTAAACAACAATAATAATAATAACAAACTTTAACAAGACATTTAAGAAATTTAATAGAAACAATAGCAATGACAGTAATGCCGATGACATTATTAGTGATAGCAATGGTAAGTAATAAATTAATATTAATAGTAAGTAATAATAATTTTAATAGTAACTAATATTTGGAATTAATAGTAAAATCTCCCCAGTGGAAGAGAGAAATCCAATTGATGGAGCAGCATTTACTTTGCAAATTGCTTGGAAAACGTTCGTTGGATGGTAGCCATTCAAACGATGAACGAGAAGGGCTTGCTTTCTCCTCATATTCATTCCTTCATTCATCCAATCGCTAATTCATTCATTCATCCACCCACCAATCCATCCATTCCTTCATTCATGCATCCATGCACTTAATCATTCACTGACTTTCAGTCATTCAATCTGAGCTTGCTTAGGCAAACATTTCGATATTCCAATTTCCGTTTTTGGACACGGATCGGAGATGGGCGTGTGTGTTTTATAGCAGAATTACCTTAAATTATGCCAAATTAAATTAAAATACAATATTATTTAATTATTTAAATCGCATTTATAAATGATTCAAATATAATTATTCTGTTAAGAAATGCATCACATTCATAATAATGCACCATTTTAAATAGTTTGCAATATTTTTTACAAATACATTTAATAATGTATTTACTTAATTTTTCAATAACATATTTTTTAACTTCCGAAACCTCAATGAACTTAAAAAGTTGAGTCAATTTCTAAAGCTAACCAAAGCATTTCTAGGGTAAACTACTTAGCAACAGTTTCCATGGATGACTGTGACGATGGAGTTGTTGTCTCTCCTCAGATTTGAACACGGGACCTTCTGACCAGCTAAGATTCAGAATGCCTTATCCGGTTCATCGAGTGCAAATTTCATGTCTGGTTTATGTGAGGGCATTAAAGGCCTACTTTAAAAATTGATATTTTAATATTTAATGGATATTAAAATATTTTCGTATTTAAGGCTGTAGGCATTAAAGGATGATGAAATATTTCATTGTAGAATGTTTAATAAGTTTACTAAAAATTATTTAATAAGTTTACTAAAAATTATTTAATAAGTTTACTAAAAATTATTTAATAAGGTTACTAAAAATTATTTAATAAGTTTACTAAAAATTATTTAATAAGTTTATTCATATTTTATAGTTAAATTTAACCAAAAAATTGTGTTTTTCAAGTTTCAAGCAATTTAGTTTTAATATATTCTCTAAAATAAAGTAAGGAGAATGGGTTTCACATCAATGATTTTTGCACCAATAATTACTTAGTTTAAACACAATTTAGGTATGCTCAAATCATACTGACAATTACTTGTCAATTACTTGTGGGTAATTCACAAAATAAAATAATATAAATTATTGAAATTATACAAATTATTAAAATGATGCACTTTGATTTTTTGAAGTTCTTCAAGTATTTTTCCTTTTAAGACATTCGTTTCCAGGCAAAATCACTATATTCCCTATATTCTTGTGAATTCTCATCATAGAGTAACAAAGCACAACTAATTTTTCCTTCCTGAATTTAGTTTTTCAAGCAACTTTCCTCACTATCCTTGTCAGTTTGCCCCCTTGATATTTTTCTATATCATTATAATTCATAAATAATAATAATTCGTAAATACTTTATTTCATAATACATCTCCAGTAAGATTAGGAAAGCTTCTGACGTCAATATTTATTACAAATTATAGGTTTCGGTAACTAAATTACAAGTGGTTTTACTTTCCTTACGTGCCTTTATTGTGGAATTAATTGTTTGCCGCTAATCCACCAGTACTATACTTTATTGTTGTAATATTTATGTTAAATATTTTGCTTTTCAATGACTGCTAGGCTTTATTCGCTGGATGTATCACAGACGGTTTGGGGATCGGCGCCGGATTTACCCAGTTGGAGTCTCCGGTGCGGTGTGGTGGTGGAGGTCCACAAGCTTCTGCGACAATGTTACCCTCTGACAAGCAAACAAAAGTTTTCTTTGGTTTGTGGAGGCCCCTATAGTGGCACATCCATTGTTGGAGATATAAAGCTTGATACGCACTATGCAACATGAAATGACGCAAAAGTTTAAACGCGTGTATATTTATCAAACACTTAAATTCGATAAAAATGCTAAAACCCAAAGAATGCGTCACTTTGTACGACCCAAGTGCATTGCAATCACCAAGTTTACCACTTGTTTGCTCGCCAGTTAGGAATGATTCCATGATTGATAGAATTGACTTATTTAAAAACATCATTTTTTTCTGAACATCAAACAATTGCAACACTAGGTGAAACGAAAATTGCAACGAAAATATTTACCTTAAATTTTAAATCAATAACACATGACTTAATTATATTTTATTTGTTTAAATCGTTTTATAAAACTTGCAAAAATATTTATGAAAATCTTTTTAAATATTAATTAGCCACCACTTTTAAATTTTGGAATTGATGACCATGATAAACAAAACTCGGAGCTATTTAAAAAATTACATCTACTTAATTAAGATCTACTTTTAATAAAGTTAGGAAATGGCAGAACTCGTTAAGACAAAAAGCCGTGCTAAGAGGGTAAATTGGCAAATTTATGCGAGTTTATCAGCAAACCTGTATTGAAAGTTTGACCAAATTAAGACGTATATTGCAGTTATTGGTTTGGATATTGAGGAATAAAACATGAAATAAATAATTGAAAATGTTTTAGATGATTGAATGCTAAATGTGCTAAATAGATAAATCAGTTAATAGGATTAAGAATAGTTGTTCATTATTTCATTTGGAATATATATATATATGTATGAGTTTTTTCCTAATTTTGGAAAAATTTTTAATTTGCTAGAAGTCAAAGCACACCAGTCAAAAATTAGATGAAACTGCAGAAAATGATGTAGAGAGTCTCAGGGAAGTTTTAAAAGAAATTACTTTAGAACAAAATGAAGCCACTGAAGTGCAACATGAATCAGAAAGTTGTTCACAATCTATTGTAAATCTGAGTCCCACTGAAGAGGCAAATGATTGTGCAAAAGGAGTTGAAACTGTTAAAAATGCTGCAAATACAGAAGCAGCTGAGAAGAATAAGATCAAAACAGGTGATTTGTTGAAGAAACATTGACATTATTATTGAAAGGGTTGAACATTCATATGATATTTTGCAAATAATTTTAATTTCATGACATTGTATTCTCTCATTTCAATTATTTTAATCTGGTCTCCTCAGAAGAACCTGAGAAAACCAAGGCAGAGCAGCCTGCAGACATTGCTCCAGTTTATCCATTACTTCAGGAAGCATTTCCTTCTCTTCTGTTGAATGAGTCCCACATGGGTAGACTTTCTCTTTTGTAGTTAAAATAATAGCAAAATAATCATTTAATAATTGTTGTGTCACTATTTGCATGGAATTAAGTACAAAATATTTATACAAAATAATTGTTTCTGCCTGTAGAAATAGAATATCAATCACAGACAATTAGTAGTGCTCCAATGTATCCATTTCTTGAGGCAATTGAGTCACCTCATGTAGGTGAGTGATTGAATGTTGATTTCAAATGAACTGTTTTAAAAATTCAATGTTTGGCAAATTATAGCAAGAATTCATTTTGTGACAAAATAAGTTTTTATGATATGCCACATATGACATTTCTGCAGATAAATAATGAAAATTATGAGATGATAAATTTAATTAATGATAATGAATAATTTTTATTACTTAGTTAAGCAATTTTCTCATTATTCCCCTTAGAGGAGGAATGTGACGAGGGGGTAATCATCTCCCCCGATGATGTCATTCTAATTTATCCTCTCATTCGGGACATTTCAATTGAACTGCCACCCGTCCAACAATCTGAAACAAGTATGTTGTGAAGGAGTTCAATCAGTCAGTCAAGATCTAAATTTAAAATGAAGAACTTGTTATCGATCACATGATTTTTAACTTGGTTCAGGTGTTCTTCATGCGAATGGGAATGCATAAATTAGTTTCGGTGTCTCGTTAGTGAGGTGTGCAATTGCTGAAGAATTGTCGAATGATGATATTTTCAAATGCAGAGTTTGAAATTGTTGCATTTTGAGAAGTTCTTTTTTGTTGCATTTATGTGGTGCATGCTTGCATGAAATGAATTTTATAATAAAATAAATGTTATTAAAAATAAATATCAAGCAGACATTGATTTTATTTTATAAGGGCCTCACCTGTACCCACTACTTGTGAATGAAGATGTATTCCCTCCTTCGGGACTCGTCTGCAGTCCTTCTGCCCCGTTGTTGGAGGATGAAGACAACGAATTAGGTTTTACAACAATTCATTTGCATAATTTATTTTTATGTTGTGACGCATCATTAGAATAAAGAAAGTATAAGTAGGATTATTGCACTACTTGTTGCTTACAACTATTATAAATTGCAAAAGAAGTCCTTTAAAACAATTTAAATAACATTTGACTAATGATTATAAATAATTTGTAAATGTTTTAAGGATTTGTGCTACCAAAGTCACTTGAAGAAGCAGAGTTGATCGAACCAACGATGGAGCCGTTCACAGAAGATCAAATCAGGACTTTGTATTACAACCCAGAAATGGAGAATCTCGACATCATCATCGACAGATTCTTCCAGGTCTGAATGGGGATAATGTTCTAATGATGATGTTCCAAATGACTTCACATTGCACTGATAAATTCGTTAATGACAGAGGAGATACGAACATTAATCGGTCCAAAAATGGTTAATTATTTGTTAACAATAACTTTAATACGTCAACAACTTATCATCAGAACTCGACCGGCACTGACCATGAGTTCCACAGGATGGTCCTCTCGTATCAGGTGGCACTGGACAAGAGTCAGAGCATCTCGGAGGATTTGGAAGTGATGAGGAAGAACTTGGACGATGCAGAAAACCTGGTGTGGGAGATGAAGTCTCACACTGAAACCATGATGGTGAGTCATCAGGATTTATCTATTGGAAGAGTTAGCTAGACTTGATGGAAGAATGCTTGTTAATGATAATGATGATGGTGATGATGATGATTGTGATGCAGCTTAATGGAGATTGGTACATAAGATATTGTCATATTTTACCAAAGTATTGATTGATTTGATATCAACTTAATATCCCAGTAATTACAGCTATATCGCAACTCTAATTAAAATTATAAAGTAATTAATTGCCAGTAATTATCACCATTATTAACTTACAAAGAAAACTATGTAATAACTTTGAACTAGCTGATGTTAGATAGCTCGCCCATATGAAATGAACATTAATATAGTCATCAATATCAAAAGCTATCACTTTTAAATAAATAACCTCACAACCCTTGTTCGACCAGGGTCGTTGTCAAGACGGGACTGCGGTTCAAAAGGTCATAACGTACGAAACAACGTCCGTGAACGGAGAGGCATGCCTCGAGTTCTCCGAGTCCCAGGTGAACCTCAGGGATTCCTTGCACGGGGAATTTGTTTCGTCCCTGTTCGACTCCCATTCATCCAAGTTAGTCAGTTAACTTCTCGGGAACAACAATTGTTGTAGCAGTCGTGGTTTGCTTGTTAATTGGATTTAATATTAACATTTAGTAATTTAAAATATCTCAATAATGGTTTGCATAAATGTCTTTTGATTGGCACTGATATTTACTCTTTAATCATTATTTGATCAAAAATGACCAGAAAAATTGAAATTAAAAACTAATTAAACATGAGCTGTTACAAATGGTTTAGTCTTCTGGTAATTTGCTTCGATTGCAGGCTGAGAATAGAGAACTACATTAGTGACTTCTTCGAGGAGAACCAACATTTGTCTGTGATGCCGCAAGTCGACCCACGAAGAGGTAGTGAATTCATTCACTTGTGACTTAATTCGCTCACTCATGCATTCATTCATTTATTATGAATTATTATTATTATTTAATTTCTTGCCCAATTGTTCATCTAAACCTATAATTATAATCAAAATTAAATTTGTTTTATGTTGACTGACTTCAGGCAGAGGACATGATCCTCAATTTGAGAATCAGATTGGAGATTTGAAGGAGATGATAATGATCCTCTTTGCGTTCCAGCGGAAGCACATCGCCAACAAGCAGTTCCTCGATGACACCAGGAGCTGGCTCTCTGCAATGGTGAGTGTTTTGCTGCCAATTAAAGCAAAAAAATAAATATTTATTTTCTTCATTATTTTTCAAAACTCAAAATATTAGCTCCTCTTGCGATTGGCTTGCAGGTTAGCAGACTCCTCCTACATGCCACATTTGAGGACCACCTCTTTCTTACACTGCACGTGCTCCACTGCCCTCCCGGCATAAGCAGGTGGGCGGTTGGTTTCATCCAACCAATTGAAGAGAGACATTTCAACCACACAGAGAACCATGTTTGGGACAACGAAGGATTTAATCACAATGTCGCTGTGCTTGCTCTCATCCTCAAACCAATGAAGTTTGTTTGACATTTTATCATTTAACCAATTTATTATTATTATTACTCTTATTATCATCATCATCATCATCATCATCATTATTATTATTATTATTATTATTAGTGCAAGCCATATGTGAAGGAGTTAATGTTACCTTCTTATGACCAATTTGATGTTTATTATGAAATAATTGGTTTTTATTTGCATAACTAATTATTTGACATTTATTAAGTACATGGGTTAATTGAGGGTTATTGGAAGTTAATAATAACATCAATAACAATGAAGAAAGAGTAATGTCAATAATAATTATAAGTATTATTCGTTGATTTTTCAAATTTATTTTAAACTGGTTCTTGATGTTGTTTATTGTGTTCACAGATACAGAGAAGAGATGCTGACCATGAACGACGCAAGCGAGGAGTTGATGAAAGACGGGGATAAAGGATGGATTTTGGTGGATTCTGAAGGAGAAGATGTTAGTTAATTAGCATAAATTATTTCATGAATTACTAATTATGTTATTATAATTAATTATGTAATTTTAATATAATTTTATTTTTATAAAAATCAACAGGATGAGAAACCTGAGAGTGTTCAGGTTTCGTTCCACGAGAAGGATGTTCTGTCGCTGCTCGACCAACTGTCATTCGAAAAATCTCTCAAACATCTCTTCATGCCTGGAGATGGTTTGCACTTATTGACTTAATTTTTGTTGTACTTGTTGACACTAATTAAGTGCTCTTTGAGAATGTCGACCATTGTTACTCAGTCCTAAGTTCGAAATCGCCATTTTGCCTTAACTGTGACAATAATATTAATAGTGATGATAATATTAATGCCGACATTGGATCAACATAATAAGTGCATTATTAGCTTAATAATATAATTTTAAATCACCCATTCGGTCAAACTTTTATTTTCTTTTCATTTTTTTAAATTTCACCAGAACATGGAAAACTGTGCTTCTCAAATGAGTCGAACTTTGTGAGGATGTTAGCGTTCGCAAGGAGGGCAGTGGACATTCTCGGGATGGCCATGAGGAGTTATCCACAAACAAAGTACAAAAGGCTCAACAGGAGGCTCGGTCAGATGATAAGGTGAGTGTATTGTCGCTGTTATAACTTTGAAATATTAATATTATTATATTGTAATAATATTATTAATATTATTTTTTTTCGTTTATTGTAATGCCATAAGCATGAGCATCAGGGTCGCTTAGACCATTTATATAGCTCCACATCCCAGAGGCGCTTTGTAGTAGTGCAAGCTGGGTTTCGAACACGACGCATAACAACTATTGCTTTTACCTTTTTAGGAATGCTACCCTACAAGCCAACTTGCAAGCACTATTATAATCATTGTTGTTATTATTATTGCTTAATAAAATTATTAACCTTATGATATTTTTTAAGAATATTTATTATTATTGTTTTTCATGTTATTATCATTTTGTCTTTATGGCAAGGAAAATTTAAATGCTTTCCATCGAAAGTTGTTAAAAGCATTTTGTTCAAAATTATTATTCATTATGCACAGATTTTTGTTTATAACATTATTTCAGCCATCTTCATGACACAACCTTCATTATCAACTTGTGATTCAATTTAAATCTTTAATTTATGTTAATAAATTATAAATTGTTGTTTTACAATTTCTATTATCGACATACATTAGGCACATAGTTCACTCCCTCTGTCTCGGATGGATGGTGTTCAAGTCCCACGACTTCCATATTCCAATGCAGATGTCGCAAAGGATCCAACTGGAGGCAGACACCATCCTTCTCCTCTCTGCGGTCAGGATCCTTCAAGCACCAAGGTTGCAAGAATTATTTGATGTTTTAGAAATAAAATTAGTCTTTTATGAATTGTGGATAATTATTTTACCACTTGAAAAACTTAAATCTGTGGTGAGAGGACAGCCTCACAAAATGTAATTGGTTGTCACTTAATTTTTCTCAGATTTATTTTGTCATACAAATCAAGAATAACTATTACTAAATTATTATAACTAATATTATTACAACTTATTATTATATCATTATTTCGTTAATACCGATCACTTCATCACGGCCAATAACAGCAACAAAATGACATTCCAGCTTAGGTGCTTGGCAGTACTTGAGCCTGCTACCGTTCGACTCCTTGTCCACTGCCTCAGTGTGGAACCTCCTGCGAATCGTGCACCTGTTGAGCGGGGATGATGAAGCGGGTGCTTGCAACATTTACATCCCTCAGAAGGAGTGCATAGAAGATCTTTCAGGTGAGCCAAGGTTTTATTAATAAAAAAACCATCGGTCTCAATTTATTAATCGACCGGTTACAGAGGGTTTCATTTAAAAACTTTACTAAAGATGACTGATGTTGTTTTAAGATGATTGTGGACTTTGCTTTAAATAATAAGCCAATTTAATAATAATAATAACAATATTGGTGGCAGTGATGATGATACTCCTGTCTTCTTCACTCAGGATTACATGTTTTAATTTTACATGAGAAATTCAAGTCCTCCTGCATCTTTAAATTTACTTTGAATATATTTCAGAGGAAAGAATTATGAACGAGTTTGGAGAGAAATTGGCCCGAATGACCTCAAACGAGGCAACGTTCCTCCTCAACACCCTGTCGAACATCGCAGGGACAAAGGGTTGCAACTCGAGGATCCTCGAGTTCGTAACGAAGGAAATATTTTTGGTCTGACGATCGATTCTTTTTCAATCAATCAATTTGCTCATTCGATGATTATTCTGGCTTAATTTCATTTGAAAATTGATTTCTTTCCTTGTGATTAAATTAGTCTTCAATTGTCAACACTTTTATCATTCATTCATGCCATCTAGATGTTAAATTGTTATTATTATTTGTTAGTATTATTGTTGTTATTGTTATTTGCTAGTATTGTTGTCACTGTTATAATTTTGTTGGACAATCTCTCGCTTCAATTTACCAGATCTGCTTTGTCAACACTTCAACAAGGACCTCCTACAGCAAGTTGGGCAAAGAACTTCTCCAATCAATTTGTCTTCGACATCCGAAGATAACTTTCGAAATCTTAAAGTGGACGGACAGTCACTTGTCCGACATTGGAATCGTCAGTTGTTGATTGCATCATTAGTGACTTCATTATCTCATTATAATTTATTTTAGTTCTTTCAATAAGCACTTGTTCAATAACTTTTATAATCAATTAATAGCTTTCTTTTTTTATTTACTATGAATTGACATTACTCACGATTGCTGGCAGGTAATTAATTGTTAATTAATCAAACTAGCATTATGACAAATTCTTAAACTAACTTCATTGAATCAGTTATTTTTCGACTTCAAGGCCTCTTCATACCTTTTCCAAGCCCTCCCTCTGCACGCCCTCCAACTATCGAGAACGAACTGCAGCCTTCTTCGCAGTTGGCTGGTGCACTGCTTGCCGAGCGATCCGGCCAATCGCCTTGCAAGATTGGTTCTGAATTGTCTCTCTTGGTCCTTCATCTGGGACACGAGAGATTCTCGTGTCAAATCGCATTCTGAGTCGACAGCTTGGCCACGAAGCGACGTCGACTTGTTTTTGCCGACTTACGTTCACAAATTCATGGCTATGTCGGTTTTTGAGGCATTGTACATTCTTCTCTTGGGGAAGGCAACTGTTGGAAAGCTGACAATTGATGCTGTGGTGAGTTCTGACCATCTTTAGTTGTCAAAGCTAAGCTTTATTGGCACTTACTATTGTTGATATCACAGCTATCATTTTTTTTCGTTACATTTCGAACTTGATTGCAAGGGAGGAAATTGTCAATTAATAATTATAACATTTTTATTTTATGGTATTTAAATCACCAATTTTAAGTATGATAACATTTTTTGACCTTAAAATCACTAAATATCTGATGCACGACAACTCTGCAGATGACTTTCCCGACAAACTTCTTTACGAGTAACGGAAATGGTAGCACCTCCGCCAAACTCTCATCTCTCATTCCACAAGGTCATCCAAATGACCTTCACCTGTTTTCCACCTGGGCCTGGTGCTTCTGCCTTCGCCTCAGACTCCACTCATTCTCTATCCTCTCGGGCAAGTACTTCTTCATCAAACAAAACGTGACCTTTGAACCTGAAAGGTCAAACATGTTGTCCCGAGTCCTCAGTGAGATTGTCTCCTTCGCTCAAAACCCTCAGATGTATATAAGTGATGATAGTGATGCATGGCTGGAGGATTTGGATGGTAAATCCTTCCTTTTCTCATACCTTTTGTTCAACCTCAGAAGTTTGGGATACAGGTATGTTTAGTGGATGTGGGTGCCACTTGAAATTCAAACTAAAAATTGATTCGTTGGTGACAAAGTGAATTGAATATCCAATAAATTATTTCTGGAGTTAATTTTTCAATTAAATACATTTATCGATTAATTGCTTAATTCTGAGACACTTTATAATATATTATATAAATATTACATAGATTCTACTTACTAATTCATAACGTTAATTCATTTAAAATTCGCAGCACAAACGAATTCCTGTCTCATGGCTTGCAGCGTCTGCTCGATTTGTTGGAGGCAAACTTCTTTGTTCCTGTCCTTCACTGTTTCTTCAACTGCCTGCCAATGTTTTATGCCAACAAGAAGGCAATTGTTGAACTTCTGAACTGTGAAAAGTAAGTAACATTGCATCTTTTTTGAGATGAGTAACATTTTGAGGCTTCCTCAAAATTGATATCATCACATTTTCTCTGTTTTAACAATTGATTGTTAGATTGCCAAATTTATCATTTTCAATTTTTCAATGTTTCAATTGATCAGCAGAAGGAATATTTACAAGAAACATTTAAAAGAAGTTTCATGGTTTCATAAATTTTTAAATAAATGAATGTATACTTTTCAGCCTTGTGATGTGCCTGGATCTTCTACTGAAACAAGATGCCGTCGAGAAAATTTCCTTTGATTCCAAATCTCACAATTCTGTGACTTTACAGCTCTCTGCCCTCATATTGGTAATTACTTGTACCAGAATTAATCACAACTTTTTACCGATGCATTGAACCATCGTAAAGATTTTACGTTTACCATTAATTTATGTAAGCAAGTTGCAGGGCAAGCATTGTTGCTAAATTATAACTTAACAGCAATTAGTGGATTAAGTGATGCATTTAAATTATTTCCGTGACGCAGGTTCACATGGAGCTGTTTGGCACAAGATCGGATCTGCTCGAGAATGTGGCCAATTTCTGGTTCTACCTTTTGACCAAAATGATGAATTGGCCAAGAAGCAGGTTGAAGCTTATTAGTTTGGTGAATCGATATCACATAATATCTTCATAACGTTGATAATTAAGCTTTATTTTGTTATAATAAACCATTAATTTAAAATTTGCATTTCAAAGGGACATCTTGTACATCCTCAACAACATCGTCGAGAGATTGTTCTCGGCAGATCCACAGCTCGACGTACCCATCGCCTTCTTCAAAGAATTTCTTAAGGTTCACATTTGAGTTAAATGACATCTCTTGAGTTGTGGCATTCGTGTCAAATCGACACAGCATCTGAACGTCAGATTTCTGCTGAAATCACACCTCGCTTACATTTCTCACGTCTTCTCGACCATCGATGGTTGTTGGCACTATTCGAAGTTCGATGACTCGTATTTCTGACACAGAACGACCAAAAAAAAACTAAAATTTTAATTTTTTAACCTCCTCGTTTAGGTTAAAATGTTAGTTTATTTAGTTAAAATTTAGTTAATGGCACAAAAAATTTAAATTTTTAATGATTTGAAGGTTATTAAATTAACCATTGTAATAATAAAGTTTAAATACATTAATTAATTAGTGATATTTAAACAGGGGCAACATACCACTGGCAACCCAGTTGCCCACCAATCGGGTGGCTTTCTTTCTTCAATCACCAATCTCTTTTGGTCCCGTTCTTTCGAATTCCTTTCCGAATCGCCTGCAGTAAAGGATTTTCCCTGGTTTCGATTGGTCATGCTACGAGCCGAGAGGAGGAGTTACGAAGAAGAGAACAACCTCTTTGGCTTGTTGGAGTTGAGAATTCATGGCATCATGGAAGTTGAGTTTGTTGAGAAAGTATACGAGGTTTGTTGTTTGTTGTCATGTTTGTTTTAAAACGTGTTGATCAACAGCTTAGTACTAATCAATTACATTGTATTCCATTATCCATTAATTTAACTTCAACTGCAATCATTTTACATTTGTTCAGGGTTTTAATTTTACTATTAAATTACATTTGAATTTATAATTTTTAAATAAAATTATTCAAATAATTAATTTGCAGAATGCCTGTTCAAAAGTTGGTGTCGATCACGTTGCATTCCCCCTCCAAAAGCTGTCAATTTTTAGATGCGCCTCAATGATTTTGGAGACACCTGTTACACACGAAATTCTGCCTCTCTTATGGAATGAATTCCTCAGATATTACTTCATAAGGTCGGTGATCAATTTTGATGCAAAACATTTCCTTGGTTTACAAATTATTGCATTTTTATTAACAATATTAATAATTACAATAAAGATTTGTTCAATATTATAATTTTAAAATGTCATTGAAATGGATTATTTTCGAAGGCATTATTATTTTACAATTTTTTACTTAAAAATATTTTCAGCACTTAGTCATTTAATTAAATACGTCTTTAGAATGCCATTTTTAAATGATCACAACAATTTAATTTGATTCAGTTTACATTTTAACCAAGCTACCATTCAATCATTCAATCATTGGACAGATCAAGTAAGAGCAACTGTGGTCTCGGTTACAACCTGCTCTCCTACAGCTCTGAAAGCAGAGCCCTCATGAAGAAGTTGAAGGACAAATGCAGAACTTCAGTCGATGAAGTGAAACAAGTGGCAGATCAATTTCGAGGTGTCGATCGTTCCAATAACTTTAATTAAATTAAAAATAACTATATTTGTTATTATCACATTGTGTCATTAATTATTCAAATGTTTTGTTTGTCTTTGTTTCAGATAAAAATATTCCAGAAAAACTCGAGCGTTTGCATCGTGCGATCCTACTGTGGTTGGACGAACAGAGACTCCACAGCCACAAATTGGAGTTGAAATCGTTGCCCTCTCAGTACGCTGCTCCGTTGTTTCAGTCGCTCATCAACAAACAGCAGGTGAGATTATTTACATTGCAATAAAATTTACATCAGAAATTTATCTACCTTATAAGTTGAACTATTTCCTTCATTCCGTCTTCTTCAGGAACGCTGGTTTGGTTTCGTTGACCGAGAAAAGATAAACGCAGAATTGAATGTCGTCTGTGAAATGTGGTTTCAAAATGTGCTCGAAAAGAATGCAAAGCCGCACCAGGAACACCTCAATAAACTTGCAGGCTCCCTTGAAGTTAAAAGTGAACTTTTTTGTGAATTTTTTTTTATAATGTTTACATTTACTTGTTTTCATCGTTATTTGAAACATAATGTGGTCAAATTCTGCTTACATTGTTCTACTTTGTATGAATTACGGTCGAATGAATTAGAAGCTGTTGTCATTATTGGAATCGATGTAGCATTCCAATGAATTACTGCTCATTTGTGAGATAATCATTCATCACCATTAATCAATCAATTTTCAGCTCCTCACGAAAGACTGTTGACCTCCCTCAGCAACAAACCAGCAACTCAAGTCACTCCCCCACCTAGACCTGAGAGGATGGATTGTGTGTTCTCTGAACTCACACCTGACATTTACCTGGACGAGAGGAAACTGAATGTCATCATTCATGGAGATTTGAAAATCATTTGCGAAATGGCCAGGTACCAATGTCATTTTGAATTGTAATTAATTAGCATGTTTTATGATAATGACGATCACTTCACAAGGTGAGCAGCATTTCAGTCTCACTGACTTTGTGAGAAAGTAAATATCATGTTTCATCCCCATTAATTTTGAATTGAATGATGCAAGCATCAGTTGGTCTTTCTATTTCATCTCCCTGGCTATGATAGCTGTGCTGTGCTGTGTCTAGTTTTCAAAGCATTTTTAGAACTTGTTCATCATATCTTATTACTGATTGAAATGTAGTCGTGCAAATTATAATTTGATATGCTAATTATTGTACTAATTAATTATTCATGACATGTTCATTGGTAATTAAGTATGCATGAGAAGAAGTTGAGGAAACATCAAGAGATGGATGAGTATTACCTTGATAATCTTAAGAAACTTTACAACAACGTTACCAAAGAGGTTGGTGGTGTTGTTTTGTATTTCAAATATTTATTTGTAGAAATCCAAGCACAATTTAATAACAGTAATTAAATGAACTATCATAAATAATGATTGGTTTTTCATAAAATATAACAATTAAAATAACCTTTCAGAGTTTGGCTGTGGTTCCTTGTTGGAGTTACATCAATCCGACACATAAATGCAAAGGGGGAGCTGTCTTGAGGAAGAGGGTTAGAATCATCATCATCATCATCACTACCAACATCATCACCTGTATTCATTCCTTTATTTTTAGTGATATATTATTGTATCATACAGGTAATAATGCACCTTACATCTGCATCATTAGCAAATGAATCGATAACTTTTCATTCGCAAATTCTTTCAATCATTTCCTGACAACCAAACACTTGTCGAACCTCTTAAAATTTTCAATCGAAACTCGAACAGCACGAGCAGAAACAAGTGAACGAGGTGGTGGCCAGGAAGTTGAAGGAGGTGAAGGAAATAATTTCTCTGCTTGTCAAGGAGACGTCGAAGATGGCGCCACTCATCCCTGCTTCGAGAGCAGTCGTCAGATCGGAAGCAATGATCCTGTTGGTCTGCTTCTTATGTTTGACTCACATTCGTTTGTACACCTTTTAGACATTACATGTGCTACATTGTATTATATTTATTGTGACACCAGGTATAATTATCATCACATTTAAGAAGTAATGTTCATTAAAATCACATTCTTAGAATTTTATCCAATCTAATGATGAGTATTACCTGGATGCTCTTGTCTCCATTTTAAACCTTTAATGACCAATTGTTGGTTATTCATGACCACGTTTTAAAACATTCAATCATCTCAACACAACAGCAAGCTCATCAGGCAGGTGTTGAAAGCAAATGAAAGAAACTCCACACCTGGCGAACGTGCGGTGGCTGGCAGGAACACGGAAGCTGGAATAAACCTCTTCTACCTCCTCGTTTCGTTCATCACACCACTCATCGACCACTGCCCCTCTGCCAAGCAATTCACCTATTCGTGCATCGAGTCTCTCGGGAAGGTGGTGAATTTCAAACTCTTTTCGAGATGGATTTTTTTATTTATGGAAACTATTTATTATTAAGAGGCAGTATATCACTTGGATTCTGTAATTTCATTGTCATCTAAAGCCATGGTGTGATTTTTTTTTTAATAAACTATATAAATAATTTCATTTTTTATTTTTATATCACATTTCTGTTGTTAGTCAATTAATTTCCAATTTCTACCAATTGTTGTTAAGATTATTTCACCACAATTTAAAATCAATGCAAAATTCCAATCTCCTCGCAGATGTTCATCATCAACAATCCCACCCAGCCCCAGACTCTCCTCCTGGTGATCCTCAAAACACCAGAACTCGTCTGCCAGTTGAGCCCCTTTTTCAATCCAAACTCAAACCCAGAGATCTTCATCGACCTTTACCAGGACCTTCAAACTCTCATCAACTCCATGAAATTCGATACTGCTGCATCTCTTGCTGCCAAGGTGAGCTTTAGTAGATGATCGAATTGTTTGGGCTTCAGGGGATGGTGAGATGTTTGTACCATCATTTATCACAAAAGCATTATCATCCTTGAAATGACATTAAAACTAAACTGTCATCAAAATGGTGTTGTCGTCAGTCATTGCAGTTACGCTAATCGATTGTTGTTCGTCTATTTTTCAGTTCGACGTCGGCTCTTGGTCGAAGTTTTCAATCAACAATTCGCAATCAAACCTGAGACTCCTCGATTTCATTCTGTCCGCTTTGGCTTCATTGGGTCAGAAACCTCGTGATGAGGCTCGTAGCTTGGCTTACGTGAGTTTTGTTCGCAACTTGTGCAATGTTTGTGTATGTTTATGTTTTAAGTTACGACTAATTTTTAATTAGTCGATTGATTCTGAGCGACTGTAACGTACTAACTGATTTTATTGATTGTCACATCAGATTTCAACTATTCTTACACAAGTAAAGTTAACTTGTCATGTTTTTTACGTTGCAATTGAATTAAATTTATTGATGAATTTGTCGACTAAATTATGACCCAATTCATTAAGTTCAACAATTAGCACAAGGATAACATTTTTTTTTCTTCCCAAAAATGATTTAGCATTATCAATCAACAAACTTAATAGTTGAAACAAATGTATCTTTAAGCTGCCAATTGAAATAAGCTCATTTGCATGGTAACATTAGCATGCATAATATACATTCACTCTATTTTGTCCATCAGGTGTTCAGGTCACATCTTAAAACCTTGTGTCTGACCAATCTACCTTTCTATCTCATGCCTCTTCTCCAAGGACTCATTTCAGGTTTGTTAATGTTTATTCTACCATTGTTCGTGAAACTCCACCATTCTCGTGAATGAATATTTATGAACCTAATGCATATTTATCCTTCAACAGCAAGTGAGAGTCAAAGCCTGAGTCCAGAAGTTTGGGAAGACTATACAAGCATGCTCGGATTTGACTTCACAAGTGGCGTGACTGATCACAATTTTGAAAATATATTTCACACGAACTATTCTGTGCTCGTCACCAAACACCAGGTGCAGTCGACCGACTCTTTAATATAAAATTATTACTGCGAGGATTTTTATCGTCATCGAATACGTTTTTACCTCTTTAAGTGTGGCAGTCATTTGTCATTCACAAATTCATGAAAGCTTGAAAAGTATGGAAGAAATTAAATTTTACAATCCTCAGATCTTCCAACTGCTGGACCACATGTCGACCTTCTTTGGGAACCAACTGATCGCATTGCAGGAGATCTGCAGAAAGACGACGAACGGCAGAAGGAATTGGGACGTTTCCCCAGGCGAATACCCGTGGTTGTACGGCAAGTGGAGGGCGTACGTGTCCCACCTGTCCAGGGTTTTCTACTCGACCGTTGTCCTCCTGGTCATCAGGGTTCGTGAGATGATCAACTCATCCACTACCTATGAAGTTGGAGCAGTCATTAAAGGTGCTTTGGTTGTCCATTTTCTTTATTAATTAAGTTTTATTATTGTTCGTCAAGCTGATCAGTTTTGTTATTTTGTGATTGTTGGGGTTTAAATTTGTTACTATTATAAACGTAATGATATTTTTTAATTACATCTTCTGTGTAGCCCAGCAGTTCGTGACTGATTAACTTCATGCCTAAATTTTCATTTTAGATGTCACCGACATGCATGAGAGAATCCAATCCCTGTATCTCCCCTTTATAAGCAAGTCGTGCTTGGGTCGATGTTGGTTGGAAAATATTTCAGCAATGAATGATGCAGAGTCAGATATTTCATGCATGGTGGCCTCTTGGGTCAATTCAATTGAGACTCTGCACACCCACTTTGAGCTGGGTTTGTAATTTCTGTATTTAATAATAGTATAATAGATTTATTTGGTAATTATGATAGATGAGAATTACAGATAATAAAATCATAATTCAGAAAAACTTCGCTGTGGGATACTGAATCACATGTGTTCCTTCTACGTGAATGACCTTGGAGTTCAGGAAATGCCAGATTTTCTGACCAACATCTTCAACCTTCACCTTGTCACTCTACCTTGGAACCACTTTGAACCACAGTTCGTCTGCGTCATCAACATGGCCAAGGTTGTTGAAAGAGTTTGTCGAATTTGCAAATCAGAAATGAAAATGAATATTTACCTGAACTTTACTTAAGCCAGGATTTGTTTCCATAGCTTCACAAAGTGTTGCTATTTATGTGGGATGTTTCTTAATATAACTTTCTTACTAATTGTAATTATAGTTTGCTTATGTAGCACCATATTATTAAAAATCCTTGATTCCAAACATTGTTGCACAAAAAAATTGGCTTTTTTTTTTGTCAGGCAATTTGTTCCACAAAGCCATGTTTGGAAATGATGGGGAACATATTTTGTGCCGTGGACTGGAAGAATGTTTTCCCCACCTTAACAAAGAGCATCTCACCTCCTGAGGTTCTTCAACTCCATTCGCTCATCTTTGACATCCTTATTAGACTTGCTTGTCAACAAGCCATCTTGGAGGTTGTCGATTAATTGAATTTAAAATGATTAAATCACTTTAGTTAATTTATTTTGTCATGTAATATTTTATTGTTAATATTTCATCAGACAATTATTTAATTTTTAGAATACCCTACTTCCTCAACTGTTGTCATCAACTGGGATTTTTGATTGGCCAAAAATGCTCGACGCGCCATCTTACAGCCAATCACTTCGATGGTTTGCCGAGAACTGCGATCCGACTCCGTTGATAACCTTCGACCTGACCCTCAAGTCCTGTCAAGTAATCAGGTAAACTTCTGGGTTCAGTTGAAGAACATTTATGTTATTACCTTTCAGTTAATATTTATTTGTTTTTTTTTTTAATTTGATCATATTCCATTGAATGTAAATAGATGAGAGACATTAATTCAGTGTCCTAGCAAATCTAATATCTCATGAGAACAATTTTCTACTCTGTCTTAAAACAGACTCCTCAAGAAAGCCTGCAGTTTTTATCCCAAGGATGACGTCCAAAGCACTTCTTCACTTGAATTCCACGACCGAGTCATCGAGGAGAACTTGTTCAAAAAACGACGATCCTACGTCGCATTCATCGTCGACATCATCGCCAGGTTGTCCTCTGCAAACAATCCGGAGTTCGACAGTCTTGAGGTTGCACTCAGCAACCTACTTTCTGAGGTTGATGCCATCATCAGCAAAGGTTGGTTTTGATTGCAATGGACTTGTGACATTTGTCGAGTCACAAATGGTTTCTTTCGTTCGTCATTTAAAAATTGTTCTCGAAAATTGAAATTTATTGTTTCGATTTTATTTCTTGTACTTGCTGAACTTGTGATTAATTGTTGTTTGAAAAACATTTTTGAATCTCAGAAAATGAGGACGCCATGACAGGTCACCATGCCCGGCAGTTGTGCACTGAATGTCTTTCTCTTTTGAACCGCTGTCTTCCTACAGCTGCTAACATATTCATCCAGGTAATCTATTAATTACGATGTCACTACCTAGTTTATTGCAAGGTTATTAAAATTATTCTAGTCTAATTATAATTGTGTCAAATTCAATCAAATGCAGTCATTTGAAAATTCATGTGAAATATTCGAATTGCTACCAAAATCTGCAATTAATCTAAATATGATGGAACGTACATCGTATTTCAAATGAATGAAATATCGAAACATTTTCATCACCTCCAGGTTTTCCAGTTATGGATGGAGTCCTCGGTGATGAGTCTTCTCATGCCCCCCATGGTCCTTTCGGCCTGCAGGACCCTCACCGACACCTCTCATCTCTCCAGACTTCTCGAGGTCTTCCTGGTTGCTCACTTTTCTCTCGGTTGGTTTTTGGGTTCCCTTTTACTATGATTTAAATTTACAAGAATGAATGGGATGTTGAATTAATTGAGCACCGGATGCAATGTGTCCAGAAATGCATGTAAGTCACGTGCGTAATTATGGATTCGTGTTTCAAAAAAACAAAAATATGTTTTTATTGAAACATTTCCAATATGATGAATCAATGTAATAAATATTCATAATGTTAATTCTAATAGCACTCACGCTTGCTTAATCAATCAATCTGTCTTTGAAGATAATCGTGCTTTAATCGAAGATGTCACGGCCACTGAGCACCACGGATGGAACAGAGTGTTGGCATCCGTCGAATTCCCAGAGATTTGTCAGGATGAATTCATCGCTGAATGCTTGGAAAAGGAGTATTACTTGACTCTTTATTCATTCATTCTCTTCAAGCTTTCCATCTGTCGATCGCTCAATGACGAGCTGAGCGTCATGTTGAAAATCAATGACTGGAACACCTCTGCAAAGCTCAGGTGAGCAGCAATATTTCAATCATGATTTAATCATTCAATCATCATTTAATCACTCAACAACATTCATCAGACGTTCAATTTTTAATTGGCTTCTTCAGTCACCATCCACTTTAATCACTTGTTTTGTATGAGACAATATATTTTGAAATAGTTTCATATTTTATAGTTTCATATTTTATAGTTTCATATTTTATAGTTTAATATTTTATAGTTTCATATTTTATAGTTTCATATTTTATAGTTTCATATTTTATAGTTTCATATTTTATAGTTTCATATTTTATAGTTTCATATTTTATAGTTTCATATTTTATAGTTTCATATTTTNACCTTCTATTATTTTATTTTTATTATTAAATATTTATTTAATATTTTATAGTTTCATATTTTATAGTTTCATATTTTATAGTTTCATATTTTATAGTTTCATATTTTATAATTTCATATTTTATCCCATGAGATGGCACTTTAAGACTTAAATTATTTGCTTCAAATGTGTTGGGGATATTTTCACTGAATTGGCATAAATTAATTCACAAACTAATTATTTAATGATGCATTTTATTAAAATATACAGTGCCTCCAACGAGGCAAAAATCTTCCTCTGGTGGCACAAAATCCTGGAATTGAGTAACAGACAAGTTTTGTTTGGGGGTTCAAAACTTGCAGTGAGGTCAGCCCTGGTCCAGATGGTACCTGCCCTAATGGTTCTAGGGGAGGATAAGTCAGCCACTGGCCTTTTTGGAGCCATAGGGTTTGGGAAGAAATCTAACATGTCTCTGAGGTTTGAATTTGTCTGCTTCAACCATCTTCAACTAATGTTGAGTTTTTGTCAAATGATTGTGATGTTATTATCTTTCATAAATCTAATACTTGATATGATTGTGATATTATTATCTTTTTACATTTAATTACTTGATACGATTGATATTTTGTAAAACTTTATATTTAAAAAATGCTTGTAATTCTTTAAATTAATCTGATGCCAGATTTCGAGTCATTGCTTGCGGTTTTGCTGCCTTCCTATCCTCAATTCTTGTCAACGATGACAACCTGCAGTACATCGGTGAGCACGAACTCGACAATCTGTCCACCATGTTGAAAGCAACCAACGCTCAGATGGTTGCTCAACTTCAGCAGCAAACATCTTCTCGACTACATGGCATGCTCCACGATAAGACCTATGCCAACTACAGCCAGCATGTTCAACTGGCATTGAAACTCTCGCAAGACAAATCCATGAGACTGCGCAACTTTGGAGAAGTCATGCTTCAGTTGATTGGTCCTATGTATCAGGAGTATTACCTGGGGGTTCTTCGTTCGAGCTGTAAATGACCATACAGTCTGGATTTTAATAAATTTCTGCTTTCAATGTTTTGTAAAATACTGATGTATTGAAAACTCTGTGATGTACAAAATTATTTGAATCCTTTTTTATATGTCTAGTCTTGTGATTTAATATTAGGCGAGTTGTTTTTGTTTATTTGTCCACGTTTGCAGAAATTGTGATTTGTTTGGTGATTCGAGGCATTTCAAGGCCTGCCAGGTCTTGCTTTTGAATTCGATCTGCTTGTTGCTCTTTGACCTCGCCTTGCTTTCAATGCAGAATAATTTGATAATCATTTCATAAACCAAATAGTGTACAGAAGCTGAAATTTATGCAAAATTGGACTGGTTTAGCTCATAAATTGAGGATGCACAAAAATACAAATGAATCCAATTAAATCATTTTACGATTTTAATTGTTATAAATGAAACCTGAAAAGTTAAATGTTTCAATATTTTTCAGCATATAAACGAGAAGAGCCATGTGCTGGCAACTAAGGCCAGCCCCTTGATTTTAATAAGGCGTGTCAAAAATTTGTTTCTGAGCCCTAGCAAGGACTTTGAAACTGCGATTCTAAATAAACTAGTTGCAAGTGTAGGAGAGTTCACTTTTATTGTTGCCCGTAATAACTGAGAATAACTGAATGTTGACGTGCTAAGATGATTAGGAGTGGCTATCTCATCTTCAAACTGATGAACTATTGAGCTATCACGAGGGAAACCAATATTAACGAAGGGTAGGGGTTGCTGGCAGCGATGCGCTTTATGCATGGCATAAAACCAGCAAACCGCGTGTGAAATTTCTTATGAAATGTTGTTTCTCGATCTCTTGCGAGATCATTGTGTTGATCTTTCTTGATTTCCAACCTTCTCAGTCAGTGGTCGATCTATTGAAACCACTGGACGATCGACACTGTCGATGTTTCATGGGAGTCCATGAACAGGTCCACCAGGGCAATTAGTGGCTTGACAGGACATATGGGGTAACTTGCCCGACCACAGTTGTCTGATGATTTCCTCGTTCGTTTTTCAATTGCCGAACAGGGCTTGCATGCGGTTCAGGAGCTGAATTGACAATCGCCAAATGGATCTCAGCGGACAGGGATCTCGGCTGACAGGGATCTCGGCTGACAGGGATCTCAGCTTTGTTTGCAGAATTAAGTGTTCCTTCAACTTCGTGTATGGTAGGGAATCTTGGATGTTATGCACGAGATCTTGTGCATGCTCCGAAATGTGGAATGGAAGGCAAGCGTACTTCTGGAGTTCATCTTCAACATTCGTTAATATATTAATAGGCTTTGCTAGTAGCACTTTAAATAAAAACTTTACCATTAAGTTTAAACCTTTTAGTATTAGAAACAGATTGATTTTTATTAAATTTGTTTGAAATTAATTTTAATTGAAATATCATTTTCACTTTTAGTTTTTGTTTCAGTAGTTTCAACAATTTCGAACTTGTGTTCGAACAAATACTCGTCAGTATGTCTAATGACTGTAGTTTAGCAAACAATTCAAATCATCCTATTGCCGTCATAGTGCTTGGGATGGCTGGCTCTGGAAAAACCACACTGACATCTGTAAGCAATTCTTGCTTAGATCTTTGTGACATTATAAACCTTTTAAATCACTACCATCATTTAAATGCGTTGGTAATTTTAGAAACTTGTTTCCTGCCTTGAAAAATCTCAGAGAAATTGCTTCAGCGTAAATCTGGACCCAGCTGTTCACGAAATCGGATATTTTGCCAACATAGGTCGGAATTCATCTTTTGATATCCTAAGAATTCAATTGAAAAAGCAAATTCTTTATCATTTTTCAGACATTAGAGACACAATAAATTACGATGACTTGAAGAGAGAATATTCTCTTGGACCAAATGGTGCAATTGTTACTTCATTAAACCTTTTTGCAACAAAATTTCACCAGGTTTTTTTGAACAAGTCAAATTAATTTTACTTACTAATAATAATATACTTTGTAATAATTCTTTAAATATATCTCATTTCAGGTGATGGACATAATAGCAAAAAAAACATCAGCAAAGTATGCTCAATTCTTAAATTAGTAAATCTTTTAATCAAATTCACATTAACATTTTTGGGCAAATTTCACTAGCTTGAATCTTAAATATGATTTGCCAGGCTTAATATCATTTCATTTATTGTTTTTAAATGAATTATTGTTTTAAATTAATGCTTTTTATTTAGTTTCTTGTTATCATCATTAAGTATTGTATTATTGTTAATATTATTATTGTTGTTGTTGTTATCATTATTAATAATAATAATAATAATAATAATATATTATTATAATATAATAATAATAATGCTGTTATCTAAATGTTAAAAGCTTGTCAATAAAGTTTGTTTAAAGTGTTTGCTCAAAATCTACAAGAAAAAGAAAGTGGACTTAATGCAATTAGTTGCCAACACATCAAGTCTTTACTTGAATTTAAATTTATTTCCTTGTTTTTAGATATGTTATGTTTGACACGCCAGGACAAATAGAAGTATTTACTTGGTCAGCTTCCGGAACAATCATATCTGAGACTTTGGTACGAGCTACACTTTCATATTTGTTGTTAACGAAACGTAGGTTTTAATCATTAATTAATAGCTTTAAAAAAATTTTTTAAATAATTTTTATACTTTTTAGTTACTTCATGCAAAACTAAATTATGTTTACAAATATCTGTTGACTGTTAATATTTTTTATCTGCATTTTATTTCTTTAAGTTTAATAATTAACAATTACCACGATGAATGGTTGTCAGGCTTCCTCAATGCCGACAGTTATCCTGTACGTCATGGACACGACAAGAAGTGACGACGTCAGTTCTTTCATGAGAAACATGTTGTATGCTTGCAGTGTTTCCATCAATTACAACATGCCTTTCATTGCTGTGTTTAACAAAGTATGTTCTGCTCTTTAATAATGTATTAATGTTATCATTCTTGTTGTTATTGCATCCTTTGACTGTTGCAATGCATTATCAGTAACATTTGCAAGATACATGATGTTATTTCATTAGACATTAGATTCAACACTGATTCATTATTTTTCATTTAAAGACAGACATCTTGGATTCTACAAAACTCAAAAACTGGATGAGTGACTTTGAATTGTTTTCAAAGGAATTTGAGAAGGAGGGAGTGCCAAGAGTAGATTACTCACTATTTCTGCACTTGGAGGAATTCTATTGCAATCTCAAAGTTGTTGATTTTCCTTTAATAATAATTTTATTGTCATTAAGTTGTAATTATTTATTCAAGCATTATTATATATTGATGCATCTTGAAATCTTAATCTAATCTTATTGTATGGTGATAGTTTGCTGACTTGATGGGTAGACATGGTTGAATATTGGTTCGCAGAGTGGTAATGCATTCTCACTCTAGTAATTCTCATATAATGTAAAGGATTTATGGTTTGTATGTTTTTTTGGAAAATGTATTGTAGTGAGTGAATTATGACTGTATTGTATTTTGTGATTGTATAAAGTTGATCTATATTGTAACCTATTTCATCAGTTCTTGATATCTTTTAAATTATTCAGACAGTGAGTGTCTCATCAACAACTGGTCAAGGATTCGAAGATCTTGCCAAGGCAATTGATGATGCTAAAGAAGAATATAATAAGTACATAATAAATTACATTATTATTATTATCAGTAACATGTAATAGTATTACATACAAGCTCTGCAATGATGTTCATATATAATTTTTATTAAATTTCACTTCAGAGAGTTTAAGCCAATATATGAACAGATGCAGTCGCAAAGTGCCAAAAAGGTTGCTGCCATGTTTGAAAGACTGGACAAGCTAGGAATTAATAAAGCATCAGGAGGTGATCATATTTTAAATAATATATTATATTTAATTATTAAATTTGGAAATTTAATGAATTAAATTTATATATAATAATTAAATATCTATTAGCTGGGGCTGTTGTTTTTGGCAACATTGATGCATTTATGACTCATCTTTTCATATAGGCATCCAGTGACTACTTATGAATATTATCATTTATTTTTCATACAAATCATGCAATTAAAATATAATGTGATATGATTTTATTGATTAAAATGAGTTTTAAAATAACACTGATTTAAACATTTTTCAAGCTGACATCAGAGACAACTGCAGGCAACCAGCCAAGTTCTAGTAGATTATGATTAACTTTTTTGTTGAATTTCATTCTTGGCTTTATAAATAAATTGATTACAATGCCATCATATAAGGATTATTTTTTAAGAGATGTAATTTTTATTCTCTAACTTTGAATTTTTTCAAAAACTTTGCAACAACCTTCAATAGGTTTCATTAACTAATTTTAATAATAATAATAATAATAAGTTATAAACTTGGAGAAAAACCTTTAAAGTGTTTTGTTTCCAACTGCAAGTAAGTCATTTTCAGAAAGCCAAACAGAATTAATTTGATCTTTTATTCTCCTGTATGTTTACCAAATTTAAGATACTGGATCAGATAGAGAGTGTGGCTGTTCACCTAACAATAGTCACATGGAAGGAATGACTTTCAAGTGAAATGGGACCGAAAATAAAATTGAGGAAATGCTGATGGTAGATTGGGCATGCCCTTACAATGGAAGGAATAATAACGCTAACATGCTCGAGCATCAAGGGCTTTATATATTTAATTGTTATATTATTGATAGATAATCTAGGAAAACGAATCTTGGGGTTAAAGAATCGGTAATTCGAAAAGTCTGGTTATTGACGAAGTATGATAAAACTGTTGGACTGAACTAACCTTTTAAATTCTTAAATTATAAAAGTTAATGTTTAATTAATTTAATGTAAAAACATAAGATAAAGAACTTACAATCTTAAAGCTATGCTTTTACATTGAAATTTAACGTAATAACAAATAAAATTTAATTTAAAATCAAATTTTAAAAAATTTATTTTGCACCATAGATTAGATTCATGATCTTTTTAAGGCAATAAAAAGGCTGGACGCTTAGAAAATAATGGCGTAAATAGAAAGCATTCAGGATACTCAAAACACATTTAAGATATAATATACTTGCAACATGGCTACAGATTCGCCTCAGCTGTGCACGAATGGGTGTGGATTTTTTGGATCACCACACTTTCGAGGGATGTGCTCACAATGCTTCAAAACTGTGATGAAGAAGGAAATGGAACAATCAGAGTTACCTAAGCCAAAAGAGGTTAAAATGAATATCCCCAATTCATCGCAGCCTATCGAAGTTGAAAAGATTGAAATAAAAATCAATCCGAAAGTCGAAGAGAAATCGATGCAAGTCGAAGAGAAACCGATGCAAGTCGAAGAGAAACCGATGCAAGTCGAAGGAAAGCCAGAAGAGAAGAAGAAAAGCAACAGGTGTCATGTGTGCAACAAGAGAGTTGGTCTAACGGGAATTGTTTGTCGATGTGGAGGAATGTACTGCGGTCTCCACCGCTATGTCGACACGCATGGATGCACGTTCGACTACAAGGCGGCTGAGAGGGAGAGAATCAGCAAATTGAACCCAGTTATTTTGGCTGGTAAAATAACCAAATTGTAATTATTTGCAGTTCACATTGGGATTTCGTTTAAGAGATTTAAATAAATTTATCTTTGCCAACTTTTTGAACATCGTCATTATTAATATTTTGAATAAGAGATTAACATTATTTAAAGTGTTGTGAGAATTACTTATTTATTTATGTAGTCTTTCAATTGTTTAAGAAGGTGAAATAAACTGTTTATTCGATTATCTGTTAGTACATAAAAGTCAAAACATCTGTTTGTACCTTATGCAAAGCTGACGAACGGCTACGATCTAATTTTATGAAATTTTGTAGAATGACTTTCGGTCCAGGGGATAATCATAGAAAAAGAATTTTTTTTATTAATCATGACCCACTTTGAAGTTATCGCTTTAATACTTTGAAAAGAGAGCTGATCAACATTCATGGGCTCACTCTATTTATTTATTTATTTGATTAAAATTTGGGCGAAAGCTCGTGGAAAGCAGCTCTGGTTTCTCTTCAAAGAAACGCGTAAATCTTTCGCCTTTTACTAAAGATTTCCGTGGAGAGGAACAACACAATGAGTGTTTGACGAATTTCTTGCAGCCT